>OCZR010120756.1:0-12017 GCA_900234385.1 Anemonia viridis | reverse complement strand
TTTCTCTGGAAAGAATAGGTAGATAAACAAATTAACTACTGTAATACCATAATTATCCGTGTATAAGCCACACCCCAAGTTCGGGAGAAGAGTTTCAGGGAAAAAATTTTTTGAACAAAATGAAAATCCACAAGTAATGAATCAATATAACATATTTATTTACATTATTAATACGGGCGGATGGCGGATGGCGAACTCTAGACTTGCAACAAGTCGACTGGTCTGGTAACATCTGCTTGACCATCAAATGTTTTCTGTAATGTTGTTTATTAATTACCGTAAATATGCAAATGTTTTTGATGTTTTTTCAAGTGTTTCCATAGATAAGCTGCACCCCCACTTTTTTCATGGACAAAAGTGCGGCTTATACACAGGTAAATACGGTATAACCAAAACAAATATTTAGATAAAATTAAAGATTGTTAAAACTTATTATGAACCTCTAAATTAAAAATCATCATCGCTTTCAATGATGTTAAAATCAGAGCATGAAATTAATTTTGGTCTCAGATTTCAGTCCACCCTTTTTTGAAATACATGGCATGGTATAGAAATAACAGAGAGTTATAGTGCTTAGAAATGAGCTTAGATTCCAGTGGAAAGACATTGAAAATAAATTTAAATTTTTTTAAACAGCTGTACATCAGCTCAGAAATTGGCCGAAGCTGCCTTTCTATGGCTCCATTCAACATTGAAACACAAATTGAAATATGTACAGTATTAGTCTTACCTTGGGATGCGCCACTGTCTGACCCACCTAAACAAACAAACAAAGAAAATCATAAATTAACTGTTCTGTGCAAATCTGCAATAGTCTTATTCTCATTCAGTTGAAACCTTTATAATGCTTTGTACAGATTCATTTCAAGTTGAGCATGGTTTAAAAGCAAACCAAATAATGTACAATCTGGACTACATTTCTTTGTCAAACAAATAAATGATAATTTTTAATGTCTAACCTATAAGGTCAGGGGCTGCGGAGAGGGAGAGGCTACAATTCCCACTTTTTCCATACTCATCTCTTTTATTTTCCAATATTAGGCCTCCCATCTTTTCCCATACTACTCTTTTGTATAGCCCCCACTTTTTAGGGTGCTCCGCGGTCCCTGAAGGTTAAACCCAAATGAGTCTGTGGTCATTAAAACAGAAGTATGCAAATGAATGAGAAAGTGGACTATTGGTAGCTTATAGCATAAACAGGGTTTTATCTACTGTATTCTAGACACCACTATTACATCTTTATAACCTCTTTATAACAGTATATCACAATAAAAGACCCTTTTAACATCAAGGAACAAACCAGATACATATACCATGACAAAGCCTATTAAGGAATACACACTAGAAGTAGTCACAATACTTAGGATAAATTTGTTTTACACCAACCAGATATCCTTGCAAATGTTTAATTTCAATCCTCACAAAAATCAGTCACAAACCCTATGTATTCTATAAAATGTAGGCTAACAAAATATTTTTTTCATCATTGATTGTTTAAAGGATCTCTTTAGACATTACTATAATGAAAACATTCTCGTGACCATGTAACAGGCATCGTCATTTGTCATGCAACTACTATCCACTAAACTTAACAAATTGATAGCAGATTTTTATGTGTCTGTCCTCTTGTTGATGATAAACTGCATCATCACATTGTCAAAGTAGTGTGGATCCATGAGGTGTAAAAATCAACCAATTAACATGTGAGATAAAAATCAACCAATTATTAACATGTGAGAATTTTTTACATTATTGTAAAATATGCATTTGAAGAGAGGTTTGCTGCATCAATTTAACTTTCCTTCCACATCACTATAATCAATTAACTAAGGTGAATAAATTGTTATTATGCATTAATTGAGCACCACACAACTGATTTGAATACTAGCAGAACTCATAAGCAAGTAAAGGTGAGAGTGACATATGAATTTACTCTATTGCAAAGTTAACTCATCTGAGAGCTGCTATGCATGCCTGCTGATTATTGAAGTTTAAATTTTCAAAGTGTTCCAGATTTCTATACAATTTGCCAGGTTTGCCCTGTTTGAAGATGGCAGATGGAAACCATCAGAACCTTGTAATTGAAAAAATAACAGGAAGAGCAAAACAAAACAAAGAAAAAAAAAGCATTTAGAGTATCCTTTGTAAACAATAATACATTACTCACAAGTTATGGAGACATATAATTCTAAAAATTACTTCTGCTTCCCCTTCTTTGCAAGAAACACCAATGACTGACAACTCCAGAAGAAATCCATGCCTCCCTTACATGGAAATTGTTCTTGGGCTCCTTTCCCTTTCCAGGGGTTTTGATAACAAAACTCATAGGACACATTTTTCTCAGACCCTGCTATCAGTGACAACACAATACGGTAATCTAAGTACCATTGTGGGTTATCCCAGTAGCAGAGTGGCATTCTGCCACATCGTCTGTATCATAACATATTTGATACGACTCTTGCTTTTGGCTCTTAATTTCTTTTGTAAGTTTCAACAAGGGTTATGACTGAGAGGTAAGACCAAGCCATAACAGAAATATCCCAAGGGTTTTTCACAGCAGTAAAGTGCAAAAAAATGAGAACACCAAACAATTTTTGGACCCCTTATTGCTGCTTTAAGACCCCTTATTTTTCAAATTTTGAGCTACCAGTTGCTCAGTGTTTGCTTGGAAGTTTGTCTCAAAATCTGCAAATGCTCCAAAATTTCAAATGTGTTGCTTATATTTTTTGAACATTTGAGTCAGTGCATTCTCCTGTATATTATACATCTAGGGCAAACTGAGCAATAGATACCGGTAACTCAAAATATGAGTAATAATCCCACCAATTAATTTGTACCAGTAAAAAGCATTTACACACAAACAACAATCAATTTAAGTAATGTATACATAAAACTCCAGGTCAGAACCCTCAAGACTGTCAGTATCACGGCAAACCATTTAAACCTTTTTGTTTGAACCAAGGTAGTCGAAACCCTTTACCATTTGCGAAAATCAATTGTACACCTTTTGTAACCATGATGCAGGATAATTAACCTTTGATACCTTGTTTCTTTTTACCATTTTTGTTTCAACCAAATAACCATTTTCCTTGTGTGTATGATATAAACCTTCTTTGTTTTAACCATTTTTGTATCTGAGTATATTTTTGTATTTTTGAGGTGAGATGGACAGTAACCATTGATTGGAAGCAGAGAAATATTTTGTTAAAAGAACCAGAATAACTGAACATTTGTTGGATACAGCCAAAAACCAATGATGACCCCAGCTTGAAAGGTAGGTGACCAGAGCCTGTGAATACTCATTCATACCAACTTTGATTAACCAGACTTACCATAACCTGAACCGTTTGAGTATCCACCGCCCCGATCTTGTCTGCCACCACCACGGCCACTGTTGACCAATATCTCATTTAGGAATACAATATAGTATGCTTGCCAATATAGACTTGCTTCGAGAGCAATGTAATAATGCAAGCATAGTGATGTGTAAAAACTGGGTGCTGGGTAAATACCATATATATATCATTCAGAATCAAATTACATCTTCTTAAACATAGGGATCTTTGAGATGTAAAATTTGAATTAGTTAATAAACTGGTGATTATAAAAGGGTTAATCAAGTAAAGTGCAATATATACATAAATCTTTCTTTCATCATTACTGATAATAATTCTAGAATAGTCACCCTTTCCCACAGTTCTACTTGTGTCATCTTTAGTTCTTTTAATAAAGTTTAATAAAGATGTTTTCTGATACCATTACAACATCATTCCCAACAAATGATTAGCATGAGAAAAGGAACCAAGGTTTTATGGTCAAGGAAGTAAGTACTTTAGTCAACCATTTATAAAAATGTTAAAACCACAAACTGGATCTTAGTATGGTGACCAATTAGAATAACTTATTATTTATCTGACTGACTAACCTCTTCTTCAGGTGAAAGAAACATGTATGAGAGACTGGTAAGTCCAGAATAATGGTTATTAAAATTGGTTACCATATGTCAATTTGGTGTATCCACAAGCAATTTTCAAACTCAAGCAAACATTTCCCATTTATCACCTTCAAGGATTGTATGTAGTTACATGATGACTCATTTTAGTGAGAGTATTCACTTTTCATTCATGGACACCTGTCTTTTACTCATTACACTCTGAATGTCACAGTGTAATAATCTTGTGATTTACATCAGAATTATATACCTTTATATTTTAACCCTTTAAATCTTTGTATTATTTGCGAGTTGAATATTGAATATATTTAAAGTTTAACGTATTGCATAAAGGCCCTAATACCACAAACCCAAAATATAGGAAACATAGTACATACCCTCCTCTATATCCACCGCCACCACCACCTCCTCCATAGCCACCACCACCACCACCACCACCTCCACCAGAGTATCTTGACTCAGAACTGTATCCACCACCACTACTGCCACCACCTTGATACCCTCCACCTCCACTTCCTGAATAGCCATAGCTACTCTGTGTAGACTGTTGGTAATCTGATGAGGGAGCTTGGTAGTAACTTGACTGAGACTGGGACTGTTGCTGGTATCCTCCACTTGCAGACGACGCGGTAGGAGCAGATGAATATCCACCAGACTGATAGCTACTGGCACCACCTTGGTTTCCTTGATAACTACTGTATGGTGTGTTTGAGGTATTACTCTGAGAATATGTATTCTGTGATGATTGGTAACTGGAGGCTGGCTGAGCTGCAGTTCCATAACCAGAGGATTGGTAAGCCGGTGTGTCTTGTTGGTAACTTTGGCCATAACTCTGAGAGGAGTATCTGTTGGAAATTTCGATAAATATACAAAACTATCAAGACAAATTTCAAAGACCAAATATATATTACCATGTCACTCCTAAAACTTACCCTCCTGTAGAAGCAGAAGTAGAACCACCATAACCACCACCACCACCTCTCTGGCCATAACCTCCTGAGGAATCTAAAAAGATTAAAAAAAACTGCTTATTCATTTCACGGTTATTTTATTCATTCATACTTCAGATAAAAAAACAGTCCTTAAAATAAATGGTTCTAAAATTTGCTAAGAAACCTAAATATATCTATCACGAAAGAATTTTGATTTTAGTTATAGAAATGCTGGATTAAATATTCCACTCCACCAGAAAAGGTGCCATTATCATGTAAGCTTTATATTCTAATCCATCAGTCAACGAGCAGAAACATTCAAATTTCCCCCCTCTCTCTACAAATCTGTTATTACTAACTGATTTTGGTATTGGTAAGCTCGAGAATATTAAAGATATGTCTAGAAAAAGATTCATTGAAGATTGATGGTCTACTGAATAACTCGCGTCCCCAAAAACGGTGCGTTTGTCACCATCGTTTCTTGGCTCATTTCAACAAAGAAATCTTCTAACACTTTAAAAATACTTACATCCTTGATCACTCATGGTTGATATACTGTTTTATGTTCGCTATATCACAGATGAAGTGATGGTTTTGCCCTTTTTTCCTGGTACAAAATGGCGACTCGTAAATGACGCCTTGCTTCGTTGCTCAATAAGCAGATGTTGAAGGACCTCGAGGTTTGGAGCCTCGCTGTGATGTACCGGCACAGGAAGCCCAAAACTTGAGATGTAACACAAGGACACAAAATGTGAATTTATGGATTTTCCGGCCCTCGAGCTCGGCCGTGCCATAATTCAATATTTTCATTATTTGAGTGAGTAGAAGTTGACATTTCTAGTAAAATAAAATGTTATTTGTCAAAAAAAAATTTCCCACATAATGAAATGCTACTGAGAAAGGAACTAGTTTGAAAATATAAAATTCTATTATCATATGTAAATTTGACCAGGGAGTACCCTGATTTGACAGGCTGCGTAATGAAGACCCAGATGCCTCAAATATCCTTTTTATTTGTATTATCTAATTTTGACATTTCTGCGATTTCAATTTCGTGGTAAACGACACCATTGGTTATGAACGCGGGAGGAGCTGCGTGCTAGAGATTTGGGGTAATTATAATGAAAAGCATTTATCAAGACTTTTATTTCATGTGGCGGCTCTGAAAAGAGCCATTTTTTGTTATTTGTGAGAGGAATCTAAGCTCTCTCGCCACGGATTCGGCGGGCAAGCTGAATGTCCTTGGGCATGATGGTGACCCTCTTGGCGTGAATGGCGCACAAGTTGGTGTCCTCAAAAAGACCAACTAAGTAAGCTTCGCTCGCCTCCTGAAGGGCCATCACAGCTGAACTCTGGAAACGAAGGTCTGTCTTGAAATCCTGAGCAATCTCACGGACAAGACGTTGGAAAGGCAGCTTGCGAATCAAAAGCTCAGTTGACTTCTGATAACGACGAATCTCACGAAGGGCGACGGTACCGGGCCTGTAACGATGGGGCTTCTTGACTCCGCCAGTTGCTGGGGCACTCTTACGTGCTGCCTTGGTGGCGAGCTGTTTTCGGGGAGCTTTTCCTCCAGTAGATTTTCGCGCAGTTTGCTTTGTACGAGCCATTTTACAATCAACAAATTTCCAAGATCAATAACCAAGAAGACTTGTTCAAATTTGGCGCTCTATGCGATTTTATACTGACTCAAGTGTATCTTGATTGGACAAATTAACTTTATAATTTGATTGGCCTAAAATACATGCAAACGCTTTTCATTGGTTGTCCCATTTCCACCTCTGATCCACATCTTTATCAAGCTCATGAACAACTCGAAGCTCGAAGTAAAATATGCGCTAAAATCTCACACAAAATCACTAAAAATGTTCATTTGTTTCAGTTCAGGATATAGCACAGATCTATAGGAACTTTATGGATATGTTTTTTCTTAATAAAGAGTCCCATAAGATGATAATTTCGATGTGCAAAGTTTGGCATTTTAAAAAAATTGACAAAAAGTGGATCAAAAATACACTGCTATGAAAAACAGATGGTAACATTCAGCCAATCGGAATACGTTCTGAATTCCCCTATTTCCTAAGAGGTAAGGAATATACTATTTATTCGAATTGACCGCGAAACAGAACCATTTTGGCTTTTACAAACGTAAAGTTAGCTTATCTTAGTGAAAGAAAGATTAAAGATGTCTGGTCGTGGTAAAGGAGGAAAAGGTCTTGGAAAAGGAGGCGCCAAGCGTCATCGTAAGATTCTGCGCGACAACATCCAAGGAATCACCAAGCCCGCCATCCGTCGTCTTGCTCGTCGTGGTGGAGTGAAGAGAATCTCTGGTCTGATCTATGAAGAGACCCGTGGTGTCCTCAAGGTTTTCCTTGAGAATGTCATCCGTGATGCTGTCACCTACACCGAGCACGCCAAGAGGAAGACCGTCACAGCTATGGACGTCGTCTATGCTCTGAAACGCCAAGGACGTACCCTGTACGGATTTGGTGGTTAGATGTTAAATATGTCTAAACCAAACAACGGCTCTTTTTAGAGCCATCAAATGATACGAAAGTCGTGATCAATGCTTATAAACATTCTTCATTGAGCGAGAGGATAAACTTTAACCTCATGGTTCAGACATTTTTCAAAAATAAAGTGATCAGCTTGTCCAGTAATCAATAAAATCTTTAATTTAATAGATATCAGTCTACCTGAATTCATTTAAGTTTTCAAAATGTTACAGGTATATTTATATTTCATTGTATAAAAGTCTGAAGCAGGTGGTAAACCATTCAACCAGCACTGGAAATAATCCTTTATAATATTATTGATGCCACTTGATTGGCAACCATGTCTTTTAAGTTCTGTTTCATTGGGACTATGCAATAAATATGTGTGACCAATAAGTTAATTTTTTGCAATTTCATAAATTTCAACAATTCCTATTGGTCTCAGATTGACCATTTTCCATTATCAAGACAAGAAATAGACCAGTATACAGTTTATTACAGGCAGTCCTTGTTCTGCAAGAACCCCTTATCTTGGCTTATAGTACCTTTTGCTGTGACTTCAAAACTCTATTATTGTAGCTGATGAGACAAAACTTCATACAAAATATCTAGCAATTTCTGGCTGTCATGAGATCTGAAAATCTCTCTAAATGCATGAAACTGATTCTCTAGGTCTGACACTTTCAAAAGAAGAAATCTCAATCCAAATTCACACAATGTTTTTGAATGGTAGTGAGCTGAAGATAGGATGAGTGAGACAATGTTTGATTCAGTTGCAAGGCTTGCTAAGAGTTTTTCAGTAAGGCACTTCAACTTTGCCATGAGAAACCTGTCTGCTATGGCCAACAATTCAATCATGAACTGGAACCTGCCTTTCTGTTTATACAAGTCAAATATTGTTTGAAGATGTCTACAGACGCTGGAGCTCTCTGTGTCCTCTTGATCAAATGAAACTGGTAGAGAACAGCCATAGCCATGGTGAATCACACAAGTAAGTACATTCAAACTCACTTGTTGTATAGGGATAACCTGCATTGACCCTTCTTTGTAGTTAGATGACAACATTGCAGCAAACATTTCAGACATACTGCTGAGTATCTTGGGATGCACAGGAATTTGTTCTCCACTGTCTACTTGGAATTTGATGTCACATGGGCCATGGTTGTGGTTGTGGTACTTGCATGAGCTGACATCTTCAGTTTTCACAAAATCACAATCTGTTTCAAATGGAGAAGAAGTAAGATCCAGTCTTGGGAACTTGCTTCTGGTTTCCATTGATGCTGTCTTGATATCAAGTTTTCTTTTCCCCATTTGAGTTTGGTTTTCCAAGCAGTTTTGTGCAGAGGAGAGTTTAGTTGAAGTCTGAAGTGCAAGTCCAGTTGATGAACTCAAAAACTTCAAGCAACAGACAACCTTTGCCAATACTTGGTCATCATTTTCAGAGACCAGTAAATCACATAGCATCTTTAGTCCACCATTCTTGATCATCAGCTTATTTCTCAGGGTTTCAGACCTACAGCAGGAATAAATGAAAAGAGTTTAAACAAAGAAGAGAGAAGAAGTGTGTCTGCAATATGTATGTGTTTGTGCATGTGGAAGGGATGGAGGGGGAGTTAATCTGCTGCCACTATCGATTTCAGTGATGATACTAAGATATCCATTTCTGACTTACCTACATACAAGGGGCAGTGTTAGCACACATCCTAGCCAGTCTTCCCCACAACCCTTTGCCATCAAGTGCATGAGGATACCCTTACCAAATGGAGTTTGTGATTGGCAGGATAAATTTTCCATTAACTTGACACCAATGTTTCTACATCTTGTAATAGAGTTATGTGGGATGTGTTCTTGTGGCGGTTGTGATATTTCACTCTTGGTGTTGTTGCATTCCTTATCAGTGATGGTTTTGCTGTGTTGAGCTTCTTGACCTTTGATATATGCATATCCTTTCACATAACCATAACACAGTTGCCTGTAAATGTCACATGCTATGCCCATACCCACCAGACTCTCAAAGCACTGAGGATCTAATGTCAGACTGTTAAGAAGACGTGCACACTTAGGACTTGGGTTGTCAACTAGGCACAAGTAGTCCAGCAAAACCCTGATGCACTGTTTTGTTAACAAGTGGGGCAAGCCTGACTGATCACTCATGTGGGAAAATCTTGATAACAGTAATACTGCATTATGGCCAGGCGCATGGAAGGTGTTGTGAGCAATATTGGATTTGTCATTCTTCGGCAGGGTCAGAGGTGAAGAACCCATACTTCTTACTAAGTGCTCGTTCAATGAATGATGCTTTAAACTTGCAGTAAAAGGATCTTCTTTTACACCTGAGGCCACTGCTGAACAATAGGCCAAGCTCTTTGAACTATTTGCATGAGAATTTCTATCATTCTCAGTGGTGTTTGATGTGGATGATGATGTAGAAGTTCCCATATTACAGCTTTCACTTGTTGGGCTGATGTCAGCTGATGTTCCAAAATCTAATGCTGAGACATCTATTGAGGCATCTGGGCTAAGATGGTCCTTTGCTTTTGGTGTTGAGCAAATCAAACCCTGGGGAAAAGAGTGCAGAGCAGTTGTCCTGGACGTCACACTGGTACTGGACAATGTACAAGTGTGCATCATAGAAGTGGTCTCTGTTTTGCTTTGAAGTGAAGAAAAACTAAAAAGTGATGGTGACTGATCAATTGCTTTAACAGTTGGTGTTGAACTGGACAGTAACCTAGTGCGCGGCTTTCTTTTAAAAGTTAAGACTCTACTGCTTTCTTTTGCATCTCTAACTTGAATTGCCAGGTTCTCTGCTTCTTCAAGGAATGCTTCATTACATGATATATCAGTACTGTTATCTAAGATGGAATGAGTACTTCTTGGTGATTCAGATGGGCTTGAAAAGTCTGAAGTAAAGCTCTCATGATCATAAGGGTCATTGTCATCTTCAGAATGACTAATACTATAGCATGATGAAATAACTTTTTTCAAGTAAGTGAACAGAGCTTCCACAATGCCATTATTCAATAATAGATGTAGACATTTTTCATGGTAATAGAAACAGTTGAAGGCAGTAATAATCTTTCGGTGAAGACAAGGATGCTCTGAAGAAGAAAGTTGCTTTAACAAAAGTTCAATTCCTCCACATTCATATACCCTGCTCCGATTCACAGCCTCTCTGCAACAATAGCAAAGTCCTTCCAATGCTTTTAGAGTCACATGGCTGGAGGAGTTTAATTCTGCTTGCTTATAAAGAACAGCAATACCTCCTTCACTGCCAATGGACACACGAACATGAGAATGGACACAAAGATTGGCAAGTGTCATAAATGCAGCAGAAGCCACTGAAGCCTTGTTGCAGTTTGTGAGCTTGACAATTTCCTTAATGCCTTCAAATTCCTGAATTTGCTGAGCAATCTCTTTGGAGCAGTTTTTTGTTAACTCTGACATAGCCTTAACACACCAACTAACTACAGCTGGCTTGTCAGATTTTAAGATCTCAACAAGTGTTTTCACTCCACCCTGCTCATATATAGTCTTTTTACGACCCTGAGTAGTGCATAGAATCTTTAAGCCTCGAAGAACAGTTTGTTGACAATCCAAATCACTGGTTTCTTGGAGAAGCTTGACAAGTTCTTCTACTGCCCCTAGTTCATCAATGACCATTGCATTCTGGTCATTCTCTGCAAGGTTTGCAAGTGCTCTTGCTGCTCTGTTTCTGATGCTGATGGATTTTAGGTTTTTCATAACTGAAACTGGAAATATCACACACCATATAAATGTAGTGTCCTTAACAATCAGAAGAGTCATAGTTTCAAGCACATTGTTAGGATAAGCATTCATTCTTTACTGAGAAGGTTGAAGCTGGAAGAATTGAGGGGAGGCCAAGGGCCATAAATATTTACACACTTAGTGAAAAATAATTGTAGAGTCACTGAGTTTTTTCATGTAATTATCAGATTATTGTGATATTAGAGTTCTCACACTAAATCTGTGAAACAAATACCGGTACTAATTTTTAGCACTAAATAGTGATAAATAAACAATAGAAAACAAAGGATTCTGTATGAAATACCTGTAGTACTAATTAGTACTAAAAATGTTCTCAGTTCAGTAGGCCTATTTTAACATTTTAAAGCTGGTGGAGGGAGGGGAGCACACATGTTTACAGTTTTATTTCAACCCAACCTACCCTGCGATCATAGGGCTTTTTTAAATCCTCTCGACCGTGGGTCTTCCAAACACTAATTTTACTTCCCTGAATCTGAGTGATAAGAAAAATTGATGTCCTACCCTTTGCAAAAAAAAATTATAAGATATTAGAATTTAAAGATATGACTCTGTGAAGAAATACCACCCCACCCCTACTCCCCACAAAGACAAAAAATAAGTGGGAGATTTCTACAATACCTCCTTCAACAACAAAGCCTTACCTATGGGTTGAATGCCATCTAATTGCCGTACCTGTTAAACAAAATTTAAAAAAATTTAAAAAGCCTTCAAAATAACAATACCTAGGGAGGGGTGGGTGGGGATGAGCTGTGGTAAACCAATGACAAAATCGTTGAATTGGGTCCTTACAGACCTCACATGTCATAAAAATCAACACAAATAGTTTCAGTGGATAGAACTTACCTGTTTCTT
>OCZR010120466.1:0-12618 GCA_900234385.1 Anemonia viridis | reverse complement strand
CGTCAAGAGTCCAAAAGGTGTACAAAGCGGCTCTTGAAATCCAATTACCTTAACCCCACCTATTTTCTTTATTCGAGCCCCTGAGCCTGCAGTAATTAGCAGGTCCGAAAAAGACTAATTACACTACCGAACGTCATGACTGAAATCAAAGTATGCAGAAAAGTGGTACGCTTTCCTATCTCGAATAAAATTTGGATATTATGGCAGAAGGGTTGAAGTAAAATTTGTCTTCTTACACTGAGAGGAATTTTAGAAATAAGGTGCCATGAATGACGTCGTAAAGGGGAAAGTCGAAAGTTTCCGCGTACGGCCATTCGACTCCTGTGTCTTTTACCAAATCTTCTCTCGATATTGATATTTCCATTAACCAGCAACTTCCAAATGACTGGCCAAGGAGAGAGAAAGTAGAGCTAAAGGGGTTGGTACGTCAATAGCTGGTTTGTGAAGCTTAAAAAAATTGTCCAGAATTATGTCAGTTTGCTTGTATATAACTGTGGATATCGGAATTTAGCTTATACCAACTTGTGTAGTTTCTAATAACGCGCTCGTTCATTGGGTAATTGGAGGTGAATATTAAGCTCTTATTAACCGAGTGCGAGGTTCGTACTGTAAGTTATGGACCACGTTTTTACACTGTCTTATGGCCCAGGTGCGTAGCGCGAGGGCCATAAAAAGTGGGAAAAACGAGGATCCATAACTTACGGTACGGACCGAGCAAACGAGGTTAATATAATATTGACATCGACCAATCATAGCGCGTGAAATTATCTTTTTTGTGGACGGAGGCTGGACGAAGGAAAAACCAGGGAGCCCGGGAAAACCCTCGAAGCACAGGAGAAAACCAAACAACAACTCTACTCATACAACACCAAGTCCAGCGGGGCTCTTGCGGGGCTCGAACCCGGATCATTTTGGTTAGAGACGAGATATACAGCCTATCTAAGTTCACTCTGTTTTTATACAATAGATAAGACACTAGATAAACGTGCAATAGGTTATTTATTGAAATATTGAAGGACATTACATGTATACATTATATTTATTAATACTTGACGTGCCAAATATATTCGTTGCATCAATTAGTAGTATATCACTTCGCATTCTCGAACAAGCAAGTCACGACCAACTGATTACACTGCCCTGTCCTCGGCTATACTATTAATTGGTTAACTGGAAGACCCCTGCCTGAGCTTGGTTTAAAGTTCCTGGTTGTAACCTCTGTCCGAATAAATAAACAATCCCAGGATTTATTACGTTTAACAGAATGTTGCTTGGTTAATTGATGTGGTAATAATAGCCTCTGAGGGTCTTCTTAGCATTTCTGTTGATCAAAAATACAGTGAAAAACTCTTAGTTTCCGGCTTTAGCTTTGGTTAGCCTGAAGACCTCGTCACGCCACGTTGAAAAGTGTCTTTGCAGGTTAAGCTGCCGAGGTATCCGATCAGGTGCACTGAAACGTGTTCTCAGCATCTTGCAACAGTTAAGCAAAATTATTGTGCCTTAAAATTGCGAGAAACGTTGTTGGAGGGGTGATCATATACCAAGTGCAGTGGCGTTGCCAGTTGCTGTAATCCGTTGTTAAATTAAGAAATAGATTCCGTTTTTCCGTGCGTTTGTACTCAAATAGATGCACAGATGACGTCAAAATGTGGTAAGAACAAAAAAGTACGCACGAGACGCAGTCGAGTGTGTGACTGTTGTTCTCACCACATTTTGACGTCTTCTGTGCATCTATTAGAGTACAGACGCACTGAAAAATGGAATCAACTTCTTTTATATAATAACAAGATGAATTTTTTCAGAGAATTTGTGATTTGTGACGTCAAGTGTGCATTTGTACTATAATAATACACGGCTCTCGACCAATCAAAGCGCGCGTAGTATCGTAATTATTATATAAAGTAGGATTGAGTTATGTTTCGTGCAACGCTACACGAGAGAAAACCCAGTCCTTACACACTGCTCACTCCTGACACCATGAACCTGTCGGGTATTTATTTTTAATACCGCTTCCTTAAAGAAGGATATTCTTATGTGACGCTTATAGTGGTTTCTTGATACAACAAATCTAGAGCAGTCGAATAGATTTTATCGAACTGAAAACAAGTCTATTGGTACTTACACTCTAGCCTTATTGCTTCTCTTCTTCCTCAGAGATCTTTTACCAAATCCAGGCCCTAACCAAGGTGGGAACGTCGGTACTGGTCGAGTGGTTGGGGTTGTAATGAGTTCCCATGGGGAGGTAGTAGGAGCTTTTGGCACTTCAAGATCAAATGAATTGAAAAAAATTACATTGCATTATGAATTGAACATCAAATTAGCTGACTGGTACCGAAGTCTTAAACTGGAAATGAATGGTTAAAACAACCTGTGCTAATCAATTAAACAAAGGAATGGGTTTTAGGATCTAGGAATGAAACGCTGTATAGCCACACGTGAAGTATATCTGTCTGAATGCTTTTGTGATTGGATCAATGATCATTGCGTTTGCACTTGCGCTTGCTTCATAGACCTCTTGCAGCATTCGGAGTGCAGGGGACAAAACGATAGGTTTCAATTCTTAGGAAATTCTTTTGTTTTGTCTTCCAAATAAAAATGCTTCGACGTCACGTGGAAGGGTGGCCAGGGTTAGTAGGCGGGGCGCCGCACTTTTTGTGCTATTAGACTCGGTTGAGAGAATACAGCTAGCCATGGTATGATTGACTCAACTTACAGCAACGAGGGCAGCAACGTCCAGGAATGTACTCTGGATTAGGACAATTTTCTGAGCACATGGTACGGACACATGAAGCTTCACCGCCGATGCACCGGCACTGCATGCATGCTCCTTTTACTCTTCTGTCAGCCCACTCTTCTCCGTTCATTTTGTCTTTTCCCAGGTGATGGCAAGCTTGGTATTAAAAAATCATAACACTGAAACGTATTCGATCTTCCTATACACCTTATGCAAAAAGGCATAAAAAGGAAAAACATATTTCCATCACATTCATGAAATCATTGTAGCAAGTATTTGAAACAATATGATCCTAGTAGTAAATCTGCAAAAAATCAGAGCTCTAGCACAAATTCCTGAAAAGTTACAGAATTTTGTAATTAGAAGGATTTGTATGACTGATGAGAAAGGGAACCAAGGCCCGACCAGCCTCGTTTTCGTGTTTTTTCGGACATTTCAAATGCTTATATCTCTGCAGTGATTTGACATATGTAAACGTAACTCTAACAAATTACTAATCCAGTCATGTTTTTTACCGTAATGGAAAAAAGTTTTCAAAACTTTGATTGTATGCAGTGCTCATTCCCAGTCTTTTGCTCTTTTTGCATAAGGTCAATTTCACAAAGTATTGATTATACTTGGAAGTACCCACCCATCAGGCTATCCATGCAGTATCGATCATCCACTTGCCCAACCAATCCACCCTACCATCCATTTATCTAAACACCTGGCTCACATCCGGCATCCAACCAACCCATCCACTCATCAATAGCAACACATCCATCAAATACTATCCATCCACGGATCTTTCCACCCACCCAACCCACCCCGCCCACCATCCATCCAACCAACCCATCCACCCATCAATAGCAACATATCCATCAAATACATCCACAGATCTATCCACCTACCCAACCCACCACACCCTATTATCCATCCAACCAACCCATCAACTCGCCCACCCACCCATCCAACCCATTCATCCATCCAATCAATCTTTTTTTGACCATCCAACGCCACCTCACTTTCCAGCAGCACTTACCACATTTACTACAGCAAGCATTGTTACTTGGACGCACATACTTCTCACAAGGAAACGCATAATCACAGACTATAGACTTGCACTTGGTCTGTCCTCCATTGCATTTACATGCTTCACATTGTGTTGGACCATGTGGGATGTAGAGAGTACGGCCATTGGAATATTTCGGATCGTGAACGCTGCAGCTTTCTGAAAGGGAACAAGTCAATGTACTTCCAAAACCACAATACCAACAAAAGTGTTCGTATAATCTGGGAACGGACTATGTTGTCTTACAACAAGTACATCGCTCTAATTCTCTAGTAGATCGATCAGTGTTTGATGCCAGTTTGCTGGCTTTGGTTAATGTGGCGAAGGGGTGTGGCGGAGGGGTGCGTAAAGTGAGTGACTGTTACTGATCCTTGCATGTTTAGCTACGTTAACCAAAGACAACACCAAACATTACGTATACTCACAGAAATACTGACAGAGGCTCCGAAGGCTATGCACAGTCCAGTATTATTATTATTATTATTAGTAGTAGTAGTAGTAGTATTTTCCAAAACCTTTGACAGCATGGTTCGTTTCATAGATCATAGACAAAAGATTTCTAGGCTGTACTTACGTATTTTAATCTGGTAGACAGCGTTGATCCACGGGCCAGCAACATGCGAGACGCATTTTGATGAGTGACGATAACTTTTATAATGGTCTGGATCAGAATCGGTTCGACACTCGCCCCAGTTTTGCACGGAGAATACAGCGTCAGCTTTTCCAGATTCAAGAATTTTCTTGGCACATATTCTTACGATATAACTCAAATCTCTCCATCTTGACCAGTCGATCTGTGGTCTAGCGTCGAACAAAAAACGGCGAAGTGCGCGATTATGCAATCCTACGTCTTCGTAACACCCAAGATATTTGAGGTCCTCGGGCCTGACTTCTGAATTACGAATTAGAACAAACGAATTTGAATTGCACGTTGCGTCATGGCGGCCATGCTTGTGGTATTCATTGCCGGATTTCAAACCGTAAGTGACTGGGGCGAATTACTTTATAGTTAATGAATCAACACAAAACCAGAGAAAGCACATCAAGATTTACAAAATTTTGAAGTTTGGTGTCAATTGGGGTAAAAATGAATGAGATAAAGCCATTCAAAAACTCTAAAATTTACTAAGAAATGTAGAGACGTCCGGTCAAAGCGTTCGCTTTTCTGCACTCTCCATACATTTCTTTGTAATTTCCAATGCCTGTACCTCATTCACTTTTATCTCAACTGACACCAAACTTCAAAATTTTGTAAATCTTGATGTGCTTTCTCTGGTTTTGGGAGTTTTGTGTTGATTAATTCACTATAAAGGGATTCGCCCCAGTCACTCACGGTTTGAAATCCGGCAATGAACAAAAGATTTCTCATCAGCAATAGCACCAACATTGCCAACATCTCAGTTGACTCTCTTGGGAATTATTGCATGATAACGATTATCATTAAAATGATGTATCTAGCGCTCTTTATATGTGGATATTATCAAATTTAGGCACTTTACAATCATAAATCAATCCACTTGGACGAAATGTTTTTCCCATTTTAACCTAACGTATCATTTTTGTTTTTAAATATAAATGTTTCTAATTATCTTCTGTCCACCACGCATGGCAGAATTAAAGGACGCAAGGCTTCTATAAAACGAAGGCTAGTAAAGTAAATCCTATATATTACTGATAAACAAAAAAATTATACTCAAGAGAATGAGTCGCAAGTGGACTGAATCTCTTATGGACGTGTGGATTACGTGAAATGTCATGGATCGATTATTTGTCCATCTAACGCATGTCAGCTCGCATGATTACACTGACATCTCTTCCTTAGGTATACTCAGCAAGTCTCTCTAACTAATACTGTAAACAACGAATACTTGCGAGTTTCTCCGTCGGGATGAGAATATTTTGGGACGTAGATTTGACCTTTGACTTACCAGGTGTGAGCGCCACCTGAAATGAAAGAAAAATTATCAGAACAACGGTTAACAAGACTGTGAATGAAGATATAGATGACAAATTATAGTGAACTCATTAATTTGTGTAAAATAGGTGTGGAAAACAAAGCCATTTATTTGCCCTTTGGAATCTAAAAGAAAGCATAAAACATTTGATTGTATAGGCTATTGGAGAAGTTAATCACTCGTCCCCCGTTATTTATTTATTTATATAACTTTTTAAACCATGATGTAAATATAAGAGTATGAAAAACTACACATATAAATCACCGTGATATATATGGCACGCACAACAGAGCTAGGCTCCAAATGAAGTACGACCAGAAAGACTAGTAAATAACGAAAATAAGGATAACCTAGGTAGTCATACTGAATAGCTATAAAGCAAAAATGAGAAATGGTTATAGATTTTAGGGTATGCTGACTCAGGAAATAGAAGTAGTATTTGAATAGGAGACTGAAACATATTCAGAAAAAAATACAGTTAATCTGCGAACTATAGAGTGGAAAGGCTAAAATATATAGAAGTGAAAAAAGTGTTGTGTAACTCCTGGGCTAAATGCATAAAATGATATTATTATTATTATTTGTTTTCTAGTTTTCAATCCTCAAGTTTGGATCCCGGTGTAGAATGCAGATTTTAGCGGTGATGAATTATACAAGAATACTTACCGAGAAAGCTGGCACCACGACCACGAGAACAGCTACAAGCACACTAACCATTACTGCAAGGTATCTAGTTTTGTTTCTAGTACTGGAGTTAGACTGGCTCTCCTAAAACACAATGTGCAAGATATAAATACAATACCCTTTATCTGTAATAAGATTTGCCCAAGTTATTACGCCGAAAGTGTTTGTCCAACAACTCAATCAAACGCGCAAGAACCACTTGGGATTGTGTGATTAAGAAGTCGTTGCCATAAGAACTAAGCGATTTCTTTGCTTAACTTGTCATGAGTAAAACCTAAAGTTAGACTAGCTGTTTGGTTTGACGTAATAGAGCTTTTTGTATTTGTGTTTCGAATAAATAAGGTAGACAAAAATGGCAGCGAGATTTCTTCGTAGGTTTACGTAAGTAACATGCTTATCGCAACGATGGACGAGCTTAGCAATGGATAAGTGGCCGCCGGATTACAAACTTACTTATGCAACATGTCAGTCCTCCAAATGTCTGAGTTTATACATTTTATTTACCGGCTCAAAATTTGACTCACTTCTCCGCAAATCTGCGAAAAAAATAAACTCGTGGTATACTTAAGATATAAAAGGTTTTTTTTGGCTTCATATCAATAGTGTCAGGTTCTTTGTCGCAATTTCACTCATGAGGAAAACGAAAAATACCGAACCAAAGATGAAATTCTTAAAATAGATAGACTTTTTAGCTTATTATTATAGATATCTAAATATATATCATATTTACACAGTGGTTATCACTTACTTCAGTTTTCGCGTAGGAACATTGAAGAAAAGAATTCCGCCCAACGTAACACGTGGAGCTACGAATGAAGATTTTCCTGCCGTTCTCAACTTATCTGAAGCATTGTAAATGGTCATGGAAAATGTACTAGCTTTCTTGAATGAAAACAATCACTAAAACCTAGCTTTGAAAGATCTTAAAGCTCGTTTTAGTAAAACCTATGCTTTTTGACTAGTTTGGTATCTTTTTGTTAAAATCGTTGGTAAAACTAGGGATGAACTCTCTTGGCTAAGATCGGTTATTACCAAGTGATCGGGCATTAAATTTGTACTAAACATTTCACCGTATACAACAACATTATATGCCTTACATTTATGCATCTTTTAATTTGGCGAGGAATTTTCACGAATATGAACTATTTTCTATAATCAGTACTTATAAGGCTGCGTTCCCGTTCCCCATCGTACATTGTGAAAGCAACCAAAATTGTGTAGCCATGCGTTTCTTCAGCGAAAAGTTTTCTTGAGTATAACACCCGACCTTCGCCTGTAAAACTCACATCGCATTTGCAGTACTCAATGTCTCATTGATAGCAGTTGAATTACAACTGAAGGAACTACCGACGTTAAATAAAAGGAACTTTACTTTACTTTATCAGGAGGGGGGCGAAAACCAGAGTAATCTAGCAAAAACTAAGACAGGGCTCCCCTCCAAAACAAAAATTGTTCACCCCCCTCCTTTTATGCTGAAAATAACATCCCCCTGCGTCTACTTTAAGTAAATACCTTTTTTATTGTCATGCTTAAGTGACATTACTTTGAGCCCCCCTATCTTGGCAATAATTTTAAGTAGTGCACCCCTCTAGTTTTTCGCCCCCCCCTCCCCTCCTGATAATTATTGCACCATCCCTAAGGGTAAAGGCGAAAAACTAGACCTTGACAAAATATAATAAAACCAATAAAAGCATTACAGAAAAAAAATTAGGAAAAAACCCCAAAATTGTTAAGATATCGGAATATGTTTAACGGTATATAACGATGTACAATTTCTAACATTTCCAATGTGAAAATGTTTTGAAAAGTGAATTAACTATGAACCTTCTTAAGCACCCTATCACATTTAAATACACAATAGTTAATGCCAATTATCAATGATATAGAAGCTGGTTAATATCATTAAATGCTATGGGAACCGTGTCACGGGCAAAACCACGCAGATCCATGAGTACATAGAATGATTTCACTGCCAACTCATTACTGCAATTTTCATAAACATGCGAACTCTGTAGTTGAGAGTTACTCGTTAGAATTTAGTTTTTCACTGCTGCCAGTCAAAAATATGAAAGGTACCGACTGATTATCATTTATTGACGGAAGCGAAAAATCAAATTTCAGCGTGCAGCTCGCCGTCACGGAGTTCGCATGTTTTTGAAAATAGCGGTAAGGCGTACGGTAGCTTCGGTCAGGCTATTTCACTCATCAATTCCGACTTCATTGCAATGGGAATGAATGGGAAACTCCATCATCATCACGAGTATCTTGATTTAAGAGTGTATATAGCAGAAAGTAAATCAATCTTAATTTGAAAAACTTATTTCTTTTTGTATTTACTGAAGATGGTTTTTCATTTCGTTTGTCATCCGCTCTCAAGTTCTGCAAGTTGGTTCTGCTCGATCAAAGACAAACAAAGGTTACTTTTTGGCGTGAAATGAAAGTCGAGTTTGTTCACAAAGAGTTATAGCAGTAATTTAAAATCATTGAATTGGAATGAACCGTCAGTTTGCTCCTGCTAAACAGTCAGTGATATTTTGTGATTAACGCTGGCTGTAATTGAATCAGTTCCAGGTTGAAAAGGTCGCATTCTGACACCTTTCAGTGCGACCGGAAAGAAAGAAAGAAAAAGAAAAAAGAGCGCTATAAAGTAAAATAAAATAAATCTCAGTGATAGGGATAAATTCAGTTAATCATGCACGGATACGGATCTTAGAACGGCGAAAGGCTCGAGAACAGAATAAATATATAGATATAAACTTGAAACCCACCACTGATATAATAGCGAAGATTTGAATAAACCAGCTTTAGTTAAGCTATATATATATATCCTTAATTCCCAGAAATTATGGATTCCATGTAAAATATGTTAAAAATATAGATGAAATAATTGTAATGATGTTAAAATTGTGTAATATATCCCAAAGATTTTTTTAAACAAAGTTACGGAAAACACGAGATTATTTTCACATATTGAACTAGCAAAAACGGTTCCAGCTTGCTATCATCCTTTGAAGACTGATACTGTGTTAAGTATTTTTACAGGTTATAAAAGAAGTTGAACTGAAGAAAGTGTAAGGGAAGAAGAGAAGGGAAGATTAAGAAAGAAAAGAAGAACGAATAGAGAACGAATAAATGAACAAACGAAAACACGAATGAATGAATGAATGAGAGAGAGAGAGAGAAATAACTAGCATACAAATAGCAAAGAAAGGATATCTAAGATTGACTCTAGATAAAATTCATTGAGTGCAATATCCAAAAAAATTGGGCAATTAATTTTGAGAATTCATGAAAAGATTTAGCCGTAAACACCAGCCGGCTACAAACGAAAGCATGACGTAAAAGAAAGAAAAAAAGCAATAGAAATAAATAAATGAATAAAAATAGAAAATAAAAAATAAAAATAAATGGATAAGAAAGAGAAAAAAAAACAGCATCGCTAGTAATTTAAAAAATCTTACCCCAAACGATGTTGACTGTGCGGTGTATAATTGAAAGTGAGAACCCCATCGGCTAAATGCCAAATAAATACCACGGATAAATACCTTCTTTTATTTGTCTTAAAACAATAGCTGAATGGTTTTCTACAACACCTGAACAGAGTGCTCATATGTGGAAAAACTTTACTGGGACAACTTCAATTAACACTTAGTTGTAAGTAATTTGGAATCAGACAATTTCGATTAAGCAATTTTTGGTTCAACTGCTGGTTAAGATTTTTTTAAGTCAGTTATGTTTTAATTATTTGGTTCTTCACTCTTTCTTGTCTGCCCTCTTCCGCCAGGAGTTAAACAATTAGAACAATATTACATTATTTGCTAATTTTCGGGCTCTTTAAGAGTTTTTTTCGCAACCAATTTTCATTAAATTTGAAGACAATGAAAGTAGGTATGTCTTTTTTCATAATAGTGTAAATGAGATAGCACGCAAAGCTCATTATGAAGGAAAATCTCGTTATTTTTGTTCAGGAGAATAGCATTTTTTTCTTGGTCTGACAATCACCTGGAAACAAAATTGATACAGTGAAAATGTACACAATTAAGGGGAAATTATCTGCTGGGTTTTGGTTCATGTTATCACTAGCCATTAAATCCTACGCAGTTGGCAATTATTGCGTAATTAAAAGGCGAAAGAAATTAGTAGCGCAGTTAGTAGATGGCTGAAGCCTTTCGCTTGCTATTTTTAAATTTCTTTCTTATAATTCATTTTTTTTCTTTTCTTCTGTTCTGTTCTCTTCTGTTCTGTTCTCTTCTTTTTTGGTGTTTTTGTTTATATTGATTGCTTTGTAGTTTTATGTATCGAGCCTTCTGGCTTTTTGGGAGGCATTTTAAATTTTGCTTTCGATCCTTGTGCTCCTTCTATGCTATATATATAAACATTTTCAAGTGTGTTTTAATTTACCTGTTTTTCAAGCCTTTTCCTCAACATGCTATATTCAATTTATTGTGTATTAACTATTTCTTTCTTTATTACTGAATATTCGTAATTATTATTATTATTATTATTATTTTTATCATTCAAATTAAGAAAAAAAATTGTCATGCGAGTTCAGTGACCCATTCGATCAGTTGAATATAGTGATAGTGTGAATGAATAAACTTGGGGACTAAATTGGAAACCATTTCCACAGTATATTTACTCGATATTTATGGATTCGCTGACCACTTCACCGAGAATAAGACATCTAGTTTTCTTCTGTATTTACTCATATCTATCAGTTGGGATGTTTAATAGTTTTCCCATGGCAATCAAGCACGTTAAATGGCTGCTAGATAATCATATTAGGCTAAATAGAGCTAGTTTTTGGGTTTTTTTTTGTTTTGTTTTGTTTTTGTTTTTTGTTTTTTGAGAGAGAGAGAATATTGGTGAGGTAACTGTTGGATCATCCTTACAGAATGATCAAATACACCCTGTTGTTTCGACACTAGATAGTTGCGATTACTTGGCTTGGTTTCGAAACTAAGCCGAATTATTCTTCTGGTGCGGCAAATAACGTGGCAATTATATACCAACCCTTCATAATCAAATGCAATAAAACAATTTTTAAATTACTTAAAAGTGGTCATGCTGAGAAATGATTATAATAAAGAATTGTACAATGTGATACCGGCAGCTAACACAACACCTGGTGAATGTCTTGGTCTGATCTGCGCATGCCGCTGATCAGCAATTTTGCTTCAACCAGAGTATAGATTCTGCGGCCATTGAAGTACATTTTGCACAAAGCTCTAGGCGAGTGTGCATTCACCGCTCAGCTGTATGGTACGCTTGTTGGTTCATTGCCGGATTTCATTCGTGAGTGACTGGGGCGAATCACTTTATCACTGAATGAATCAACACAAAACTCCAAAAACCAGAAAGAGCACATCAAGATTTACAAAATTCTGAAGTTTGGTGTCAATCAGGGTAAAAATGAATGAGATAGAGCCATTCGAAATCTCTAAAATTTACTAAGAAATCATGAAGAAATGTATAGACGTCCGGACAAAGCGTCCGGTTTTCTGCACTCTCCATACATTTCTTTGTAATTTCCAATGTCTGTATCTTATTCAATTTTATCCCAGTTGCCACCAAACTTCAGAATTTTGTAAATCTTGATGTGCTTGGTTTTGGGAGTTTTGTGAGGATTCATGCACTATAAAGCGGTTCGCCCCAGTCACTCACGGTTTAAAGTCCTGCAATTCCCTCGTTCATTTGTTCACTCGTTAGTAATTTGTTGTTGTCGTCGTCGTTATTTTACTTTCAGGTATATATAGATACAGACAGCCAATAAAACGATCTGAGTTACTCAATAACTAGGAATGAAGCTCCAAGGTCCGGCTTTCTCATTCGTCTCTACAGTCTACATGTTGTTAAAGAATACATATTTTGTGTGCTTTATCTTTGTTTGTTTTCTTTGAAATTCTTTCTTTTCTTCAGGATAATATTCCACTTTACCTATATTTCCTCTGCCGACATGGTTATTCCCCGTGCAACTGAGGATTTAAATCGAATATTTTAGATGATATTATGATTAAAATTAGTTAAATAAAAGAGTGGATGAAAGATAAGTTGTAGTGCTTAAAGAACGAGGTTATTCCGGGCGAAAAAACCCTTGGAATAGAATTCGGAAAAATTAATTTCCGACCTCGCTGGGATCCCAATAAATTCATTTTATATGTGCTACGCGGTCCACATTATTCTCATCATAGTTA
>OCZR010120437.1:0-11837 GCA_900234385.1 Anemonia viridis | reverse complement strand
TTTCTTGAAGCCTCAGCTAAAATACATCAAAGATAATTATCAATTCACGTCCAGGAAGACTTTCAATGTAGCCGTAGGATAAAAGTCAGGTAATTGTTTTTGTAATCTTAACGTATAATTCTTTGCAGTTATAATCAGTACCATGTTTGAAAATATTGATGGTGTCCAGGAAGTTATTTAAAATAGCTTTAGGGTATGTAAATGTTTTAATAAGAAAAACCTGAATTTTGAATTTAATACAATTAATCACTACCTTGTTTTGTTGGAAAGTTTGTAATGGTGTCCATGAAGACCTCCAGGATATAGCCGTAGGGTAAATATATATGTTTTTAAAGGCAGCCTAAGCTCATAATTCAATTACAAGAAGCACCACGCTTTGTTTGAAAATATTAAGTGTCCAGGAAGACCTCTGGTATAGCCACAAGGTAGTGCCGTCCCCAGATACCTCATTGTGGTAAACACATATTTCATCTGGCCGACAAACAGCATCGGACATTCATTAGCATGTTTTGTTGGAAACAATTATTTGATTCCAGAAAGACCTTTGGTCGGACAGCCATAGCTATAGGGTTAATGTAGATGTTTTTATAGGCAGGCTAAGCTCATAATTTTATGAAATTACAATAAGTACAATATTTTGTTGGAAAACGTAAAAGTTATCCAGGAAGGCCTCTGGTATAGCCGCAGTGTAAAGCCATTATACCACGTGCTGGCAAATACGTATTTCATCTGGTCGTCAAATTTGTTTCGATCGTTAAAAAAAGATTATTTTTGCTGTTCAAACATTTAAAAAAAATCATTAATCTAACATCTATTCAGAATATTAAAGTTGTATACAAAACACCCAACGAAGATATGTACTGAGAGAATACACAGTTTCACAAGTGACTGTCTTGGCGGGGATTTCCAGGAAGATGAAAGGGAGTGGCCCCTAGCAGGATAAATCTGCCTGGACAATCAATTATAACTTTATAGGCAGTTGGTTTTTAAATTGAGATAGATATTCATCAATGTATTCACTCTGAATGTGCCATACTTACACGCTATCTTGTTCATTGGTGGTCTCCCTCCAATACAATTCTTTCAAACACTGCTCCATTTTGATTATCTGTTGGTCTAGTTATTGTACTACATGCTCCACGTCAGATCATTTCATGATTTTCTCCGGAATCAGTCAGCCCATCTGCTATCCAAACAAGCCTGTAAATAAGATTTAGTAGATTTGAGAGGTCTCAGTATATATTACACTCTGATATGTGTATTTTTGCAGCAGATCGCGTGCAGTCGGCCATTAAACAAATATATTCTCTTAATGTCTTTAAACATAAACAATGCTTTATCAATGATGAATATATATTTTACCGGTAGCCCGAATCTTATATAAAAGAAAATCAATTTTTGTTGAAAATGTCGGTAACTTTGTCCTATTAACTGCGATGGCGGCTAGGATTTTATAGGCGTATCAGAGTATGGTTTAAGGCGTTTTTCTCTTCATGTACTTGTTTTGTGCTTATTGATCAAATTCTTAATTAATTTAAGTTTTGTTCTATTCATCTTTACCCGCTCCTTCCCTCCATGTTCTATTTAACCTTGCATTAATCCACCCATTCATCCAATTTCATATACCCATCCATCCTGCCATCCATCCACCCTTCCCTCCCCTTTCATCCATCTATCCATCCATCCATCCATCCATCCCCTTTCGCCCATCCATTCATCTATTCCCATGCATCCTTTTATAATTCCTTTTTCTGTTGTCTTTCTTTCCATTTTCTTCTGTCATTGTTTTTCCCTCATTCTTTCTTTTTCAACCATAGTTCATTGCTTTTCCAACTTTTCAATTAGTCTATCTTTTCCTTTTTTTATAAACGAAATCCCCCACCATCTCATTTGAATAATGAATGACGTAATCAGGAAATGCTTCATTAGATAACGGGTTTATATCATGTCAATAATGCCTGCAAAAATGCCGCCCACAACCTTATTGCTCCTATAAGAGCCAAGGTTTCTTTATCGTGAAACTATGATCATGATCTACGTGATGAAACAGGTCTCCAAATGTTTACTGCAAGTTCTCTATAGTCTTACTGGGTATAAAGGTATCAGAAATCGTTCACAATTTTAACCCATTCACCCTTCTCAGTTTTAATGTTCACCATTTTAAGCCATGTGACATTTCCTTGAGTATTATTATTTTTTCTACCCGTGTTACATGAAGAGACAATATGTAAGACGTCAATCAAAAAATTCCTATACGTTTGAAATAGACTGAAATCATGTTACGCCCAAAATCATAGTCGATATTTTTCATTCAAACCTTCATACTGAAAGGATTTACTTTGGGCTCTTCAAAGTATACCTTAAAATACCTTTAAAAACTTTCTTGGCTCTTGTTTTGATCAAAGCTGCAACTTTAATATTTCTAATTATTCAAGTGGCATTTCCGTGTTGTGTAGTGGGGTTTAGGTAAATCCTTGCTGTTACATCCGCATAGAGAATCATCTCATTTTACCGGTACACACGAGGAAGTAAGCGCAGAATTAAATTAGTGATCCTGGCCAAAAATGACGTACTAGATTATTAAGCAATGAAATTATGACGAAAAGGGGAAAATCAGCTTGTTAAAGGCAATTGTCTTGTGTTTTTTAAAGCTTCGTGGCCGACCATTCTTGAAATATTGTTTCTACATTTTACAGTATGTCTTAAGTTTACATAAAGATAATTATATCACTACTTCTGTAAAATTTTTTATCTATCCGGACTTGTAACTTAATTTATCATCAAACTCGTAGTTTTATGCCCTTAGCGTTTAGTCTAACACAATTCGAACATATCAAAGTACTCTCACTCTAACACTTATAGAGAAAAAGAAATTCTCACTTCATCGTTGACATAATAGCAAAATTACGAAAAAAGGTTATTGCGAAATTTATGGGAATATGTATATACCCAAGACGTTAGTGGTAGCTCTAGAAAGGTCGTTAGGCAGTGAACGTGTTTGTTTTACGCAAAAGTAAGGAGGGGAAAACGCAAAAAAGAGGTGGTATGCGTTGAAGTGGGATTATTAGAAGAGGAATATTATGTTTGAGGTTTTCGTATCTTCAACCAAAAGGAACCAAGTGTTACGCAAGGCAATAAAAAAATACAATTTATTAACTGTTAATCAAGAATTCTCTTATATTTTTCAAAGGTTCATAAACTCATAATGATTTGATTTCTAGATAAGTGGCCAATCATGCAAGTATACTGACAAATCATGCCAACCACATCAACCGTGGTGTGTGATATGAAAGTTTCAATATTCACATGTTCTTTTTCTTATTACACAGATGTATTAAATATTTCCACGGTTAACAACCGCAAAACCTCAGTTGTGACAGAAAATATTTGTAGATCTTAGTTTAAATAACTTTTAATGCCTTATATATGGCAGACTTAAACGATAAAAATCATTCGACACAAGAGTACTCTTGGCTTTAATCTGGTTAAACCAATCAGCTTGGAAACCTTCGACAGTGGTGGTCACTTTATGACAGTCTAAACCAGAATTTTCTTTTTAAGATTTCGTGATCAAATAAAGTTGGTTTATCGTAAAAACATCAAGATTGTGGGCTTTTTTATCGCGCGTTTGAATACGAGACCACTGTGAAGGTTCTCAGGGATGTCAGGATAGATTTGACAACTCTCAAATAAGAGGCACGTTTTGTAGTTACACCACGTGACTTGGCTAATTGGCGGGAAAAAATCTCTTTGAGAATAAAGAGGTTGACTTTGAGGCTTTGTTTTTAGCTCGAACTTAATGAAACAATTTAGGAACAAAACCTTTATGAATCCAGCCAAGGTCTGTATATCGCGATTGACAGATTCAGGTTTTCTTAATCAAAGGAACCGAACTTTCAGGTTTGACAATTCGTCTGTGAAATATCCTGTTGGTAGGCTACCAGGTTGGGTAGATAAGTCATGTATTGATCTTTTAGCATCATCATCGCAAAACCATATACAAAAAACACATGCAAATGCATCTATGAAGTATTTACTCCCACAGGTATTCAATTAGCTTTATTCACCGGGTGATTCGCCGCCTAAGTATAAAGAAAGCGCGTACTCAATCACCTTGATTTTGCAAGCTTTATATCCAATTTCCGCAGCTTGATCCGTGTGAGTAGAAAATTCTAAGGGAAGTTAGTTGTCATCTTTTGTGCAAAACATCAGCAATTATTCGGCTTGTGCAACTCATACCGAAATAGCCATCATTGATCGGATTTGAACCCAGGCTCTATCGGTTGAGGGAGTTTTTTGTGACACTCTCACGTTAACCATTACCTCGACTCTTCCGGATTGATATTGAAGTCCATTTAGCCAAGGAATTTGTTTTATTCTCTTTTCTTTCAGTTTGGGAGAAACACGGCTGTAACTCGTGTCAAAGATTAAAGGTTAGCATTGGTGTTTTCTCTAGCGGGAATCAGGAACAAAGGTAACCTCAATCTCTTCTTGTTCGTTCATGTAGCTCTAATGGAAACGTTGCCTCATTTTCTAATATGTTTAAGAATTTTCCCAAACGATTTGGATTCCATTTGGCAAACCACTTACACATTTACCTTACATAAAATTGGCTAGCGGATTAAAGACGTTTTTCGTCCTTAATGCTAGGTTTTAGTGTACTTTATTAGGGAATCCTTCCATCGCGCGCTACTAATCCATCTCATTTTCTTATACAACGTTATTGCAACAAGGAAGCTATTACGAGAAAATCATGTTAGGAAATTAATTGGATTACAAAAAGGGCGTGCATTTTGCCTTTCTTTTATACATTTGTTCTTTTGGCTAATGCGTTAAGGTTATTTTACAATGTATGTTTTGTTGATCTTGGTCAATACTCAAGGTTCCATAATGGTAACATTCGGCCTCGCTCGCTAGGATTCTATGGTTTCGAGTCGACATGCTAAAACAAATCACTTCAGATATCGTGACATGGCGCAATTACACAACATAGTCAGCCCAATATCTGCTTTACTTAGTACTTCACTAGCCACACATACTAAGTTACACTGCCGAAATGGCACGTCCTTCGAGACATAACAGGCGGATTTTCTAAACTTCAGATTGTCGCACTTGAGGAATAATCGCTACTTTAATGCAGTATTCTGCCGAAGGGCATTCCTGTTCGAGATGTAACTGTTGTTTGTTAAAAGAATGAAAGTGGGACTTCCTACAGTTTATCAGCCTTGAGGCACCGGTGTCAGTTCATCCTACCTACTCCCAGTATCGCTGTCTTATGTCTATTCAAAGTTCATATATGATGTGTGTGTTTTTTACTATTAGCTGAAGTGTCTTTGCCTCGTATATCGGACTGGTGAACAGCCATGATTCATGGACCTTTCGTTACGTGCACAATAGATAATTAGGCCGCTTTCTTTGATCTGATCGCGTCAAGTTAATGAAAACTTGTAGAACCGGAACTCAACATCAAAATTGTGAATGGAGAGACGAAAGGCTTTCATGGATAGTTGTTGTTATTTTTTATTCAAAATCAAATAGACTTCTTCAACTGAAAACACCATTCTACTTTGATTGATCTATGTGTAATGTTTTTTGTTGCCGAAGCTCAGACACCGGCTCACTGCTTCCTTGACACGTGATTACCACGTGACTTAAGGCTGAAGAGACACGGATTGACTTGCCATAGAATCTATGTATTCACTTGACAGTTTGATGTGAACGAGCTATACATATTCTCCTTCCATTTCCTGAATGACCTGCTAACCGGGTCATCTTGGTGCCTGGGCTGCTACAAAACGAATCTGTTATGAAATATTCACTAGCCTAGGTCATATATAAACACGAACTGAACCCAGATATATACATCCTGTTTTCATTAAGATCCATTCCACTTAGACCTTTATACATCAGAAGTGCATGACTAGTTCAAACCTAAATACTCATTAAGAACCAAGCAAATACCTTTTGATTGGTTACTGAACGAACCTCACTAAAGCTTGTGAACGGATACGCCCTCGAGTGAAAAAAAGAAGCGAAGTTAGCGTCGATAAATACAGGAGCCACGCTAAGTGGGAAGACTTTCAAGAAAGCCAGATACACGGTAAACTAAATGGGATTGTTGGTAATTGGTTCTTTCTCTCGTTTTAATGAAACAAAATAGGAAAAATCCGTAGAGGACGTTCCGTCGAATTTTTCCGTCGAGATAATCTGCTGGTATAGGAAGTGTCGAAGCTTAAAAAAGGTAATAGCGGGATGTCCGGGAAGATATGCTTCTATAGGGCTGATGAATTATCAATCTCATAGGAACTACTTTTGATCTTGTTTAAATGATTGAATTTACGCCCTTACTATTCAATAGCCAGCCGTCTTTCTGACACAAGTAGCTTTAGATGCAGTTGGGATTTCATTAGTAATGGAAAAAAAAAATCTTTCATTGTACGAGGACAGTTTATCTTTGAGGAAGGAAACAGAAGAGCCGTAAATAGTTACAAGTGGCCATGGGAGATTAATTCAATAAATAATATCAAGAGAATAATCTAAGAAAGACAAGCAATGGAAAAGCTGGACAATTTGCATATTAAACATAATGAGAGGTAGAAGATGTACGACTTGCTTGTTAACGGCCACTTCTGGATGACAGGAAAAAATTATTTTTTTGCAACAAAAATAGATATCGATAGGAAGACATTATGGCGCCTGTGCCTGCGTGCTTCAGAATTGACTGCTTGTTTTGAGTTTATCTTAATAAAAATTAACGATTTTACTTTGCATAAATATGAAATAATGTCACCTGTCTCGAGTTTAGTGCTACGTGTTAATTGATCTGCAATTTCAAATTCATTAACTTGATGACTTTGTGAAGGAATTTCAAAATTTTCTCGATAAAATCACGAATAGCAATTATAGCTCTCCGTAGTTTTGATATTTTGATTTCTGTTTTTTTGGGGAGAAGTTTTTATCATTTTTCTGTGTTTAATTTAATGAAAGTATTTCTATGCAACTCAATTACATTGTGGTACATTTTCCTCTAATTTGACGCAGGGTGCCAAAAGATATTTAAAAAAATAATCTAAATAAAAACAACGAAGATTGTTTCATTCTTTTCAATTAACGGTCGAAAACATTACTTAGTAAACAATGAGTCTTTATTACAAATATTAGTACATGAACTTGCCTTCCTTTTTAAACTGGCGCGACCTACCTTTTGGCGGCAAAGGAAAGTAGTTCAGCTCTCTTAGTTCACCTTAAACCAGTGTTTAAAAAAATCATACTTTTATGAGAATTAGAGATATACGAGAAGTTAAACAACAAGAGTCAAATATTTCGGCGCTATAGCAAGTAATACTAACAGCGGCCTGGACTTTATAATAGTGGGTTAAACACAATTGAAAATTTGTGTCAATAACAGTGAAATGGAAGTCGTAGAAAAGATATTTTAGAATACAGAAATGTCGTCGAAACGACAAAATTGTAACTTAGTTAAATGTGAAAATTTAAGCTTAAGGAGTTCTATTAGTAGTTATGTAACCATTATGTACGTGCCCTGGTCAGTATTCAATGAACAAGTAACATACACGCTGCAGGACGAGCGCAAATATTGTTGGATTAAATACTTAACACACTTCGATTCAGTATTGTAGGTGGTTCTACTCCATAGCAATAAGAGACAGTACGTCGGTTATCGTTCGTACAAGGATTCTGACTACTCGAAGAATTGCATGAGCCTTTCTAAAGTGACACTCACTCCTCGGCAGGTAACACGGAATGAAACTTGTTAGTCTAGAAATTTCAAAACCAGAATGTTTCGTTATCGCAGTATTAAATAAGTACTAAGGCGTCTTTGTAACTGGATTACTTGATGTATTGAGTGCTGATGAGCGCTGTATACTCGACACTTAGTTCAAATTGTATATACACCTATTTCTCGCCAAAAGCAGCACGATGGAGACCGACTAACTGGAAGTGACTCAGCAAGCGCTGCAGTGAGAAAACCTACAGAACATTGGTTTTGATATCGGTCATTCATGGACTCGAAAAAAACTACCTACTTACAATTGCTTGTGTAGAGGCTTTGCTTTGCGTGCAAGAAAAGTCAGTTGTAAGAAAGAAAAGAGCGAGTGAAAAAGACTGATGAGAAAGAGGGAAAGAGAGAAGAGAAGGAACGATAGCAAATAAAATGAAAAAGAAAGGAAGAAAGAAAGGGAAAGATGGAAAGAGAAAAATGAAGGAACGATAGCAAATAAAAAAGAAAGGAAAAAAGAAAGAAAGAAATAAAGGCTAAAAAAGCAAAACCAGTGTGATTGCATTCACCGGCATCCAGTTGTTAAGGAGAATGTTGACTTAATTCTAAAAATAGAAATGCATGAAACAGTCTGTCTTAATTTGCCTAGCAACAAGATCTCCAGAAAATGGCCCTTGAAGCAACATCTGCCAAAGTCAGTTTGTCAAGATGTCTCGGCTTCTTAACTGCTATCATTTTAACCTCAACTAATAACCGGCATTCACAATTTCTGAATCATACGATTACAAAACTTATACGATTGACTTGTAATTACGTCTCTTAATCCCAGGCATTGTCCATCCTATATTTGAACTAAGGCCTGGTCTAGTGGCGATGGTAATCGTAAGCAACATACGCAGACTCGGTATTGCATTTATCACCATGGTGTGAACAAAGTATGCTGCCTACCGAGTCTTCGTTTCTTATGATTACGATTTAGTGTGTAAACCAGGCTTAAGCTTGTCGGTTATTACGTCTGTGCAAGATCAGAAGATCATGTTTTCCCTGCACAGAAATATCCGTTTCTTTATAGTAAAAGTTAATAAACAAAGCCAGCAAATTGAATTTCTTCATTAGATCCAGCGATATTAAAGCAATCATGTATGCGTTGTGCGGTTTGTTATTTCAAAGGTCGGCTTTTTTGACCTGTATTTATCACTCTATATAACTGTTTTGTAGGTGTTGATAGAGAAACAATGACCATTAAATATTTAATATGTTTTCAGCGTTTTTTAAATTTCCAATAGCTGATTTAATAATCGTACCTACATGCGTCACCGTTAGCACTTAAGTGAGCAGAGAGTCACTAATTCTGCCTTTTGTTTCGTAAAAACCACCCGAATGTCTTAGCGCATAATGCAATATTCCCGTAAATATTCCAATATCCCATCTTAAGCCAGAATCCCTTTTATTTACAATTGATACTGAAGCCTTTCTCCCTTGAGAGAGGCGTCCGCAATATCTGGTTTTGTGTTTCGACTTCTCGTCTTTTCTTACGCATGTCGTTTCCTTGGAAACCGCTGATTAGCACTAACGAAAGAAAAAGTAACTGTCGTCATCTGGTAGCCAATGAAAAAATAGCAATTAATCAATGCTGGAACACCTTCGTGATCCGGTGAAGAAGGGTTCGTTTATTAGTTTGTTTGCAGTCGTTGATCTGAAAGCTTGGTCGCCCAAGTCGCCAAAGACTCGCCAGGAAAGTTTTGTCGAAAGGATCGCGGCTTTTTAGGTTTTTGAAGAAGGTAATGATGTTTCACACGTTTGTACACTTCTTAGTAAATGATTTTCTCGAATTACTTAAGGCCTGCATGCAATAGGCTTTACTTGAAGCACAAGGTGATTTCTTTGCTTTAATTTTTCTGGCATTACCTGTGTATTGTGATTTATTACTTCGAATGATGTCAGATGGCATTCATCGTCTCGACAGAGCCATCTATGATCACGTTTCCTTGACCAACCTATGTGAGATCTCTCAACCAAATCATTTTATTGATTCCTTTTTGCATTCTCTTAAAAAAAGCAAGTGAGAGGTGCGATATCTTCCACAAGTGAGAGGTGCGATATCTTTGACCAATTTGAAATTTGTAATGTTTGCAATAACGTCCACGAGTTAGTGCTCATTCATTGACAAAATAAGATTAGCTTAGTTGTGCTTCAAACAAAACCCAGTTTTCAAGGGCTTTTTTTCATTGTTTTCTGACAAAAGCTACCCTACGTTTATTGAATCTTGACTCTAGTACCATTGATAAGCTTCACCACCACCGCGCTAGATATGCAAGGCATTAGATTATCATGGACGAAGTGTTTGTTTTATAAATAAGCCATTTTTGCGCTTAATGCGTCCCACAGCAGAAACTCGTTATCTTGGCTTTCATCAAGATCCGAGGAATAATGTACGCTATAGTGCATGTATGGGTAGAGTCTTAGCTCGCTGCCTTGATCGTTATATCAGGAAATCTTGCCAAAACCTTTCACTGTCTGAAGTTCACGGCCCCCTCAATCAAGATTAGCTTGGTCTAAGATATTCTTGGTGTAATTTGATGATATTTTGACTTGTATTCGACATGTGCAAGTAACCGAACTATTTGTACAGTAAATTTCCTCTATTTTCACTACACCTTTTGTCATAATCTAATCGAATATAATCTAGAAAACCCCGACAAAAATACCGAATATTTTAATAATTTAAATGAACTACAACATTCTCTTTATTATCAAATGAAAATAAACCACTCTTGTTTACTAAACAAAATTGAACAATATTATCATAGGAACTTTTGTTGACTTGTTCAGTTTATTTATTTTATTTATCAGCATGTAATCTTGCTCCAAACTGTATGCTTCCCACGAGGTGGGATTGTTTTTTACTTTCCCAATTCTTTCCTTTTTTTCCCCTATTATAAGATATTATTAAAGTTTGAAGAACGGATTTTAAGTGAATTCAAATATTTTTGGAAGTGCTTGGTTTAGTGATAGCGGATATGTAGGATATGTTGAAGGAAAAAAAACCTCTTGAAATCGATGCAGGATATACAACATAATGAGAAACGTCTGCCAAGTGGGTTTTTCCAGCTTTCCAGAATTTCAGTTCCCCGGTATTTAAATGTTCGTTTTAGTCTCCACGCCGAGGGAAATCCATAGAATTCTCCAGGAAATAGAATCATTCGTATTTTTGTTTAGCAGGAAGACGGAAGAATAAGAAATTTTGGTGATTGTTTTTGTATATTTTTTAAAAATATTTTCTGCGTCAACTTGTATGATATAATTTATTTCATTTTGAATTACAAAATTCATGTAATTGTCAAGGAAGTGAAAACTGTCGAGTTTTGTACGGGAAGATTTAGGGTTTTCTCTTACTATAGCCCTGTGTTTTCGATTGTTTTAAAGTTGGTCCTGTTTTTAACTAGGTGTATGTTTGTTTTTCACGGTTAACTTCCCATAAAATGGCATTATACAATACCTATGGAAATTTGGTGCTTATATATGATAACATTTTTGTATACATTTCATATTGAGTAATTTATAAAGTATTTTAATTAACTTTATTTTATCGGAGTCTCTCCACTTGCAACCAGTTTTACGTTCTCTGACTCAGTTCAGAAAAGGTCTTCAAGTAGATAAGTATGTGTCTGTGTAAACTTCTACAGTGTTGTGGGTGTAGTCTATAATGTTGTGTGGGTTATATTTCAGACATTTCTTTGGCATGTTTAGACATGTATATAGTGCATATAGTGCATGTTTATTCATGCTTAGGCGTTTGTGTGGTTATAGTAGTCCTTGTATAGCTACACTTGATCATTCGGGCCATATTTCTGTCTGAATTAGGGTTAATAATATTTCATTACAACATATTCATATCTATAAGAGACCGAGTGGGACTGGTTGGAATGCTCATGAAATCGAGGCTAGTTGTCTCTCAGTACGGAAAGAAACCCGGCCTTTGTGATGACCATTACAGAATACAAAGTGGAATGGTAATACAATGCCCTCCTGAGAAAGACAACTTGCCTCGTTTCTTGGTAGCAGCAAATCAAGAATATTTATGATATCAGTAATG
>OCZR010120410.1:0-11597 GCA_900234385.1 Anemonia viridis | reverse complement strand
ATGCATTTTAAATTTAAGCACTTTTCAAGGAGTTTAAGGACCTGCACGGACCCTGTAGGTCACAAGAAAAATGTGAAAATCCAAAATAAGACTGAAACTAACAAAACATGATCTACACAACACAAAATTGCAGAACTGATTTATTCAGTAAATCACGAAAGCATACATTGCGTGATCGCGCACATGATCAAACCAAACATGGATTGCCAAAAGTAACGCAATCTAATTTTAATTTTTCAACGTGGTTGAACATGATTCTAGGAACCTTGAAGATAATGGAAGATATTTCATCATTGTTCATAACTTACCTAAAATCTCTGGAAAGTCCTCAGTTTTTTCACTAATGGCTTTTATATACATGGTGAAACAGATTGGGTCTTCATTGCTAACAACTATGAAAAATGAATAGATACCAATATATCATTAATAAGATAACAAATAATGTGTGTGTGTGTGGAGGGGGGTGAGTATTATTTACTCTGCAGTGAAAACCATGAAAAGTCCTCCCCACCTGCCCCTCCCCTGATACATACATCTTCTAAAATAAAAGTCATTTTTTATTCACAGATTAAGGAAAATCACACTAAAACATACCATGCAGCTTGGATTTATTTTATTTTTTTATTTGTATATGCCTTGAAATCCATTGAATTCTATTCTATAACGGTTATGGCTGTTAGTTTCATAAAACATACAACAATAAGTGCCATTACCAATTCATGTGCACCAGCCCCCAAAAAAACCTGGTTACAGCCCTGGCACGTACCATGCCTTGTACCTGGCCATGTAAGCTAGTGCCCTGCTATGAAAACCTTTTGACATGTACCATGCCTTGTACCTGACCATGTCAGTGCCCTGCTATGAAAACCTTTTGGCATGTACCATGCCTTGTAACTGACCATGTCAGTGCCCTGCTATGAAAACCTTTTGGCATGTACCATGCCTTATACCTGACCATGTCAGTGTCCTGCTATGAAAACCTTTTGGCATGTACCATGCCTTGTACCTGACCATGTCAGTGCCCTGCTATGAAAACCTTTTGGCATGTACCATGCCTTGTACCTGACCATGTCAGTGTTTTGCTATGAAAACCTTTTGGCATGTACCATGCCTTGTACCTGACCATGTCAGTGTCCTGCTATGAAAACCTTTTGGCATGTACCATGCCTTGTACCTGACCATGTCAGTGCCCTGCTATGTAAAATCCTGTGTTGTATGTGTTGTGCAATAATTTGGCTATGTGCAGTGACTTTTCACTCATACCAAATTTGCTCTATTTGAATTTTGAAACTATGAGACTGATCCAACAGGGTGGTGCAGAGTACATTCAAACACCACATAACCAGGAGTGTGTGTGTGTGAGGGGGGGATTCATAGGAGCAAAAAGGAAGTATAAATCATTCCATGTTTTGCATTTCAAAAGTTTCACATCAAGTTTAACAACAGTATTAAAGAAATCTTGTATATTTAAGCTTATTTGAAATCACAATAAGCTAAGCTTATTAAAAAATAAAAAAATTCAAATAATCAAGAGTTTTCTAGATAAGGCTTAACTTGAAGTTGAACTAAAGTATAAACGTGCTTAGCTGCAATTAGATAATAAAACTTGTCAATTGTATTATTTTTTACGATATCACAAGGCTAAACTTAGGAGATTTCAAAATTTGATGAATCAATATTCACTTTTTCTTACTTGAAAATTCTTCGGGATAAATCGACTCCAACGCCTCTAATTCATGATGTTGTTCTTCTTTGTAGTCTGTCATAGTGAAAACTAAAGATTTCGGAGATCAATTCTATAAAAACCTAATCAATTTACATTTTTTTTTACATGAAAGAAAATCAACTTTGAATGACTTGATCCGCCATCTTTGATGAGTCACATGGCAGACAGCCTCTCTTCAGGTACAACAATCAATATTTCAGGGGGAGGGGGCAAGATAGGAGTTTTTCTCGCTCTGTTTAAACACTACTTTCCTTAAAAAAGATAATATTAGAAAAATTTCAAGAATGTGAAATAGAAGTATAGACGAGTTTTGACCAGGTCTTAATGGTTTGAATTCGTTTGAATAAACAATCTGAGAAGAACAAACAAATGTACTTACTCTCCCCTCCCTAAGTTATTTTAGCCACCCAGGCTACCTTGCGCGCCCTTGTCTCCCAACACATGCATTTTGAGTCGTTTTGGTTTGGAAATTGAGTTAAATGAATGTAGAAAACCTGCTCAAATGAACCAGAAAATACATTAGGATACAGCTAAAATGGCTGAGAAAGAACAAGGTACAGTTACTCTACCTAAATCGAATTGCATTTGTGCAAAATTTCAAGTAAAATCTGTTTTTTCTGCAGGCCAAAAAAAGTCTTCATCTGAAGTTGTCAAAGACGAACCAACACCGAAACGAGTAAGTTAATAAAATGTCACTAAAAAACCTCTTGTTTGGTTCGATCTCCTGGACAATCTGATCTTTGATTTAAGTTTTATCGATTAATGAAATATCGATCTTCTTCGTTAGATTCGTCTAGACTCTTCAGAGTTGAGGGAATCATCACACGACAGTCTATCTGCCAAGTGAGTCTAGTTATTGTTTTGCTTGGAGTTACTGATGTGCTAAAACATCTTGTCATACAATTTTTATTGCAACACGAAGTATGAGAGCCAGAAATCAGCAGAAAAAGAATCAAGTTGCTGCACGAGACTCGACAGATGTTTTTTGTTGGAGATTTAATCAAAAGTTGTCAACAAGTTTGTAATCTTGTTTAAGATTTGTACAGGATTGCTTTCCCTTTGGAATCTTTCTTTATTTGACTATTAGATCTTGTTTTTTTGTTTTGCTAAAGAGATATTCAGTGTAGTTGTTAATTCAAAATATAAAAAGCAGAGGGTTTGTTGACATTTAAAAGAAAAACTCTCATTCAATTCATTTATTCATTATTTGTTTTCCATTTATTTCAGATGGAAGAAACAGGATGCTTATCTAGATTTTCTTGAAAATAAGGTTGATGGTACTGACCAGAGTTCAAATAGTAAGTAGTCAGTATCTTTGTTCCATCACACTTACAGTGTTATAAGTACCTCAGATGCTTGCAATTTTCCAGAAGATGGTTCATGTTATAATACCAATCTTTTGAAGGTGAACTTGCTGGATTAAGAGAGTCTGAAGAAAGGCTTAAACAACAGCAGCAAGAGTCAACAAGAAGAGAGAATGTACTGGTGATGAGGTTGGCTACCAAAGAGCATGAAGTGCAAGATTTGCTGGTAAGACATAATTGAACTGATACTAAGAATATGACTACTTGCTGTTGCCATGGTATCCAAGGTGTACCATACATCTACAACATCTTATCTTCAGCAGTTTTGGCCAACGCTAAAAAAACTACATTTTGTACTTTGTATATCCTATGTCTGTGCAACTTTATCTGCCTCAAGATGTGCAAATTATTTGATTTCCTCTATCAAAAAAGTCATCATCAAACATTTGAAAACTTGGCTTTTAGAAGCCATTCAAATAAATTGTATCATCGCACTGAATGATAATAATTACAAGGTGATCTGACAAATATTCCATGTTTCTACTAGACTCAGATACATGACATGAAGCAAGCCCAGAACCCTTCCACAATTCAAATGAGATCTACCCTGCTGGATCCAGCTGTCAATTTACTCTTTCAAAGAATGAAAACAGAACTTGATGAATCTAAAGAAAAACTAGAGCAAGCACAAAGTGACCTTGGTGCCTGGAAATTCACTCCTGATAGGTAATGCAGAATGAGCGGAAAACATATGGTCTATACTTTCACTAGCAAAGGGAATGATCTACGATGTAGCAGTCTTTCCCCCTTTACCCTNNNCCCCCCCAACCTTCCTAGTGGGAGAAGTAGAATATTGTAATAATATGTTATGGTCATTTATTACAGTGTGACTGGTAAAAAGCTAATGGCAAAGTGTAGGATGTTAATTCAAGAGAATCAAGAACTTGGTCGGCAATTGTCTCAAGGACGTGTTGCACAGCTAGAGGCAGAATTGGCTTTACAGAAGAAATACAGTGATGAGTTGAAAAGCAGCCAAGATGGTGAGGAAAACAGCTGTTCTTTTTGAATACAGCATTTGTCTTTTTCTGTTTTTATGTGTGTGGTGTTCCTCATGATCATCATTAGGACCATATTTCTCAGTAAATACCCTTTAGCGAGCAAATCATTTCTGAGCATCAACTGTAATGAAAAGAATATGCAACTTAAACTGTCAGCATACCAATGTTGGAATATGTATGTGGTCATAGAATTGCATTTTAGAAACTTAGTCTATAGATACTTTCCATTAGCTGGATATAATTTAAAGGATTGTGTTTCTTTCAGAACTCAATGGATTTGTCATTCAGTTGGATGAAGAAGTAGAAGGAATGCAATCCACTATAATGACTCTACAACAACAACTAAAAGCTGTCAAACAACAACTAGTACAACAAAGTGATAGAACTCAAGAGTTGCAAACAAAATACCAAGACTTGGAAAGAGAACTAGAAGCTGCTAAACAACAAAATGCAAGCAAAGCAGCCTTATCAACTAGAGACCAAGTGGCAAGTGAACAAGAAAAATGTGTCGTTAAAGAAGATATTGAAATTCAGACAGATGGTATTTGGGATTCTTCAAATACTCCTTCAAAGGAGAAAATAAGAACGCCAACCCCCAATAATGTGTCCTCTACTAGTAACATTAACCCATCATCATTCTCAATCAATAACTTACTATCACTTGAGACCCCAAAACAAGACAATAAACTCTCTGTACATGCGGTTGTACCTAAACTAGAAAATGGACATGAGGGAGGGGACCCCACAGAAACAATCAGACCCTCTCCACCCCCCTTAGAACCCAGTGACTCTCAGCCCTTGCAAGCCAAGGGTATAGCAGATGGGATTGGGACAGAAGTAAATGCATTCAATGTTGAAACAGTGAATTAATGTTATTTCATTGAACCTTCACTTCATTTTCTACAGAATGCTTGTCTATTATCTTGGATGTTTTTGCGGATATTTCAAACCGTCACTTTTTAGCAAGAAATCCTGGCTTTTTACTATTTCTTTTCTTAATTCTTTCTATTAATACACTCTGGGTTGGTTTTCCTCTATGATATCTTTATTTCCTTGTATCATATCTCTGAAGATTACCTGTATTTCTCTTTATACAAACTCCCAAAGAATAAAAAAATAACAACTTTATGCATTGTTGATTCATTTTGATTATTACATGTAATGCTCCTGTGCTACGAACATTAATGTATTTTTTTTTTTAAATCGTGAAGTGCCTCATTTCCTGAAAAGTAATTTCATTAATTAAAACAAGAACAGGACGGAAAAAAAATATCTGCCGAAACCCGGGATTGTTCAGAGTTCCTACGAACTCTCCGGTTTGAACCAGGGACCTTCAGATCTTCAGTCTGACGCTCTCCCAACTGAGCTATTTCGGCAACTTAAAGAAATTGGATAAAATATATTGATAACTTCAATAGATAAAAGTAAAATCTACTAAATAATTAGGCATTACTGTGTTTGGCTGATTTTAGCCTTCACGGAGCCTTGTGATGGTAGCTTCGAGTCTACCTACTTTACCCGTTAAATGAAGTAACCTTTGAACCATATATAAGTATATTCAGATATGTACGTTTGACACGCTATTTCTTGCTCAATAAATTGAACAGAAAAAGTTTCTCGTGTTTTTAGGTGTAGTCTGCCTGTCGTCATAAATGCCGCTCCTAAATTGAAACAAAAACTCTTTTGGAAAGAAATTCTCTCCCTCCCGGAAACGCCCATTTTATCAGTGTATTTAATGTTATTAGTGACAACTTCCGGTACCACGGAATTTTCATAAGTGACTAAACAAAGCAATCGTGTTCTACCACACAAGCGTTTTTGATTATTTTTTATCCTGACAATAAGCCAGAAATCTGGCAATAATATTCCTCGTGTATGCTCTGTCAAAGGTCTTGAACAAGCGTGACACTTCAAGATCTTCATTCTTATTTATCTATATTGAGATGCCGAGAAGAACTCGACGAAAGCCGGCAACTCGAAATTTTTGGTTGGATGTGAAAGAACTTTCAAGGAATCTATTTCCATGGGTGAGTAAGAGGTTTCATGGTATAACAGCGTGGTATATAGTCGTATACTGTGGTATATACTAGTATATAAATCAATTAACAAAGATGTGGATCATGATAATTTTCAACGTGAACGTATCAGTTCAACGATCATTAATTCCTATAACCCTACACCGAAACAAAAAACACATGGCCAGTCCATACTCGCTCAATTAAACAACATATTACATATATAATATATGAAATAAGTTTTAACGCGCTAGATTAAACACAAATCTTGGCTTCGTTCTTTCTCCGATCTTCATGAATCAAACTTAACAAAACACTCGTCTTACAGGAATGCGCCAAGTTCAAACCGCAGCCAACAAAGCTAAAAAGGCTTTGACAAAACGGAATGATAATAACGTGTAACGTGACCAGAACATTTCTTTTCAACAAAAACATGTTTTGATGAGTACTGACCCTTGATCCGCAATGTACCGCAAAGCATCAATGGAAATATATCTCTCATTTTCATTTCCCAGGCCGTGTGTATATTTGGAAGCAGTCTTATTTTCTGGAGGATCTACTACAGATATAAATACTGTCCAGAGTATTTTTATCTACACCGAATGTTAGGGGTAAGAATACTAAAGAAACGAAAGAAAGTAATGTAGGATTGAAAAAATGAGCAAGTAGTGAATGAATGGGAGAACTGTAATCCTCTTTTTCTCTTTCCTTTTCACTGTTTAGGAAAGTCTTGGTTGGTCACGTGGTTCGGCTGCTGTTTTGTGGGTCAGTTGTAGTGTGGTTCTTTTACCAATGTGCAGAAATTTCCTAACATTTATCAGAAGGAAAACGCCAAAGGTAAATGAAAAAGAAGGGAATATATTTCCCAGAGTTTAAGAAAAATCTATTTTATAACTTTTTTAAAAAAATTATTGTCGAATAACCAGTATTATCAGAAGGCTTAATGAATATTAAAGATAATGTAAAAAAGGAAATATATATATGCATAAAAGCGACTAGAACGAAGATAAAAGAAAGAAAAAATACGTGCCCCGTGTGAGGATCGAACTCACGACCTTCAGATTATGAGACTGACGCGCTGCCTACTGCGCTAACGAGGCACTGATGAAATATCCTGTTAGTTCTGTGATATTTGTAGGTACAACAACTATTGTTAGCCCACAACTCTGTTTTTATACGTTATTTTACGTTATTTAGTTTTTAGGACTGACGCTGAAAAGAATTATCGATCAAAATGTTTGGATACACAGAGCATGTGCGACCATAACCGTCATAGCTGCAGGTACCACACTACCACAGGAAGCCCACACCGATATGTCAATGAATGGTGTCATCGGTTCTTTTTATACTCACTAATATCATGAATCTCAAAAATGTATAATAAATTCAAAATATATTTTAAAAGTAGCTTTTTAAACTCGTTCACAGCTATTCATACTGGTGCTCATCTTATCAATGGTAAACAGTTTTCTGAAAACTACAACGAAAAATACCCAGAACTGAACTTCGCTGACTACAAAAATCAGGTAAAAACAACTAAAAAAATCAATAATTTAGATAAATAATAAAGTTTATTTAGATTGTGCACAGAAACAACAAAGAAACTGATATTTTGAGAAAATTTCATGCGGGGTTCCTGTGGTTTCCACAGGTAACTCATGTATCCACTGAATATTTTGTTTTTCTTTCACAGAATCCCCTGGAATTCGTTTTGTTTTCAGGTATATATTTGCTTCATTCTGTAACATCAATCTTTCATTTTTTCTTGCAATTTGACTGGTTGTTTTCAATATAGTTGCAGGAAGTACTGGATTTGCTATGATGTTGATACTAATAATAATGGTAAGGCAACGGTAACATTATCGATATATAACTATGGGATCTGATCGCGATAAAAACGCGTTAGATTTATAGATATGCTAATGTTTCCCTCTCTTTTAGGTTTCTACATCTACGTCTTCTGTCAAGTAAGTCTTCTCTTTTAGAAAAGTCTGACACTGAAGATTAATCTCCATCAGGCCTCTTGGTGCGGTTGTCCCGTCAGTCACGTATGGAAATAATGGATAACCAGATTTTCTCTTTGTTTCCATAGAAACAGTTCATTTGAAGTATTCTGGTTCACGCATCATCTGTTTGTACTGTTCTTAGTTTTGCTTTCCATCCATGGCCTTGGGTAAGTAACACGCATTTCCTTTACTTCAAACTTGGAAATCAACAAAAACGATGCTATTACAATGTAAACACCCGTTGGTATATTTCATAGCGGTGTGGTCAAACACCAGACAAACATGGTCATGCACCCCCCTGGCTGTGAGGTACGAAGGAATAACACAAATAAGACGTCACATCGGCAAGAAGAATGTACCGAAGATGCAGTATTTGAAGCAGATGAACCACAGGTAATCCATAACGAATGGCCAATTTTGTTTCTGAGTTTTCTTTCATGATGCTTTGCGATGAATAAACTGCGGTATTCTGAGAATAATAATCAATCAGGCTCAACAATGTCATGTATTCTCAGGCCTGGAAGTTCCTTCTTGTTCCCCTGTGTGTGTATTTGTTGGACAGAATCATTCGTTTTCTGAGAAAGTTCGAGAAAGTCGATATAATAAAGGTATGTATTGTCTTGAGTAAAATTATCAATATATAGCTTACTGGCATGGGATCTAATCACTAATCTAATGTATCAAATTCAAGGTCGTGCGTCATCCAAGTGACGTAGTGGAATTAAGAATGAAGATGAAACATTTGGAGGCTTTTCCAGGACAGGTGAATCATGTAGTACATGATACGCGTATTGAGAATTGTAACTTATCTCATAATCTATAATAACCTTGTTTCCTGCAGTACGTGTTCATTAGCTGTCCCAGTGTCGCCGGCTACGAATGGCATCCCTTCACTCTTACAAGGGTAAATGAAGTTACATTGTCGTGTGCATGCGCGGTTATTTGACCATATTTATTTGTTTGTTGATTTCTTTATAACCAGTAAGGCCTAGGGCAAACGTCGAACTTTCCATGCACCGACCTCATTAAAAACAATGGATATCAGGTGATAATGAGGTGGCATTCTTTGATGTAATTCAGTTCGGTGCAGGGAAAGTTTGACGTTTGCCCTAGGCCTAAGATATTGCAGTTTTGCCTTTTCAAATGCACGCGCCAATATATGGCTTTCTGGCTTTCTAATTTAGTGCCCTACAAGTGATGACGACGTGTTCTCGGTTCATTTCAAAATCTCAGGCGATTGGACCAGTAAGCATTATTATCCTCTTTGATCATTCTTTATATATTACACTCTAACTATTATTGATAAAATGAATATTGTAACTATTGTTGATAACTTTTTGGTTTTGAAAAGGAAAGTTTGCTCGGGAAATCTCTGCATTTCAAGAAGATCCTGAAAAGCTTCCTCTTCTTGTTCATCATGATAAGCAGTCACATATACTAAGAGCATCATCTACCATAAGGTACGCATCCAGGTGTCTACAGCACGCGAACTTGAAAAACAAAGATATTTAACTGACACCCAATCATCGTGTTGTTGGTGCAGGGTATAGCTAACACTATCAGTAGGCATTGCGCACCTGGTAACTGACACCCAATCATCGTGTTGTTGGTGCAGGGTATAGCTAACACTATTATCAGGCATTGCGCACCCTACAATTTTTAGTTCGTATAACAATGTCACACCTTCTTTTTACAGGATTTGCGTGGACGGTCCGTATGGAAGTCCCTGCACGGTAATGTCTATCTACACATATTCACTCAGTCACAAGTATAATCATTAATCGCCAATTTAATACACATCGTTTGATTGGTCTATAGGACGTGACGCAGTACGAAGTCAGTCTTTGTATTGCTACTGGGATAGGAGTTACACCATTTGCAGCACTTTTTAACAATCTAAGGTATCTGTCAACAGACTTTATAAAGAAGCGCGCTGTTCATTTAACCTGCTATTGTTTCACGTGCGCATTGGATTGATTTGTTCGCAAACTTTGATATTTGCTAATCAAAGGAATTGTCTTTCATTTTTTGTTTTAGGTTAGAAAAATTATTAAAGCAACGAACAAAATATCCTCGTCGTATTTACTTTATCTGGGTTGGTCGAAATGAGGTGTCATTTCGCTGGTTTCTTGATATACTGTACTCCAGGCATCTACAGGTAGGTATGAGGCATGTGCAATAATCCAGTATGTAGCTTGCGCAATGTGAAAATCATCTAGATCTGCAGCTAAAATCCCGATACTACAAACTTAAGAGTGTGCCTGCCAAGAATGCTTAGGTACACCATGCAGGTTTTGTACGAATAGAAACACAGAACAACCAAACAACACGAAACTGTATTCTCCCTTCGCGGTTATTTACGCTTCAGTTATTTACGTTTTCTCCATCTTTTATTTCCAGCTATGGGAGAGTAATTGTCCAGATGTTCTCGTCTGCAGATTTTATGCTACTGGAAAGCAACGTGGGCCAGCTGAATGCAAGGTATCAAGGAATACTTTGGCTTACCACTCTGAACCAATTAAAACGCATGATAATATTTACTATCCAATCACTCATATTTTCCACTCATTTGCACCAGTTACTTGAATTAGTCAGTGTTTTCCAGTTACTTGGTGTATTACTGCTCCAGCCATTCTAAAATCTCACAAATAACTATATCTCTCAAGCCTTGTGAAAATCATGGTACCATGTCATCCTGGATGAGAACAAGACTTACACAAGGGCGACCTGAATGGCAAGCAATATTCAGAAGGGTAGCTCAAGAAAACCCTAGGTAAGTTGCGAAAATACACTGTGTTTCTGACATTCATTTTCCCAGTCCCCTCTCACTCCCTCTTTCTCGTGGTTTTGTAGATCGACTGTTGGAGTGTTTTACTGTGGCACGAAAAATGTCTCATCCAAACTGAGGAGGTTGTGCAATAAATCGACCAAGACTAGAACTACCTTTGTTTTTAACAAGGAAATTTTGTAATCTTTGGAAAAAGTTAACAGATTTAAATAAATGATATTACTGAATGCGCACTTAATTCTTCAAGAGTCAAGGATGGTAAATAGCAGTAGCAGACTTGCTTTTCCTCTTCCGGGCCGCGAATTTTATTCCTGGTTTTTCATGAAAAGGCTATACCACTATATAGTACCTGGAATATGTGAACATGAAATGTAGACACGAATTACTAGCTACTGAATCCGTTCATCTATATATGCCATTCGTTTCCGCAAAACTTTGGAGTGTTTTCTTAAAGATCCTTTCAGAAGCAGTAAAATATCTCAGTGAGCAGACCAATGCAAGCGTTGTTGTTGTTGTTCGTTTTGTTATTGTTTGATGTTGTGAACGTTATTGTTCGCCTTTTGTTTCTTGTGATCAGCGAGAGATGTCTCATGCAGGGAACCAATATAAGGCCGCATTCGGCATAGTAGTCACGGTCGTACGCGGTAATTAGACCGCGTATTAGCTAATCAAATGTCGCCACATATCATTAGCTACTTGA
>OCZR010120186.1:0-14932 GCA_900234385.1 Anemonia viridis | reverse complement strand
GTTGTTCATTGTTGCTGTTTCATTGTTGTTGTTTGATTGTTGTTGTTTTGTCATGTTGTTGTTGCTGTTATTTGTCGTTGTTCATTGTTGCTGTTTCATTGTTGTTGTTGTTTGATTGTTGCTGTTTTGTCATGTTGTTGTTGCTGTTATTTGTCGTTGTTCATTATTGCTGTTTCATTGTTGTTGTTGTTTCATTGTTATTGTTTTGTCATGTTGTTGTTGCTGTTATTTGTCGTTGTTCATTGTTGCTGTTTCATTGTTGTTATTATTATTATTATTATTATCATTATTTGTCGTTGTTTGCATATCTTCTATCAAGAACTTCCACCAAGAACTAAGTAATAATCAACTTCAGTTGTTCACTCCGTTCCCAAACAATACCACAAAACTTTAATTTCAATTTCTTTTTTTACTCGCGATTTTACATGAAAAATAGACGGTGAGCTTGTAATGATGGTAGAGACATTCATAGTTAAAAGGGGTTATGGCATGGGTACATGATTATCGTCACGGTCTCTATCATTGCAAGCTCACCGTTCGTCTGGCTGCCTTTTAATGATAGCGGCACAGGAAACTGTGAAAGAGCTACAGAACTTTTACTGTATTTCTCAAAAATTGCTGTGTATTTCTCAAAACTGCCGTTTTGCAACTAAGCTTAATTATTTCGCTCAATCAAATAGAATATCTCAATATCTAAAAATAACTCATCAAATATATACAAAAGCGGTATTGCTATTTCTGGTTTCAACGCTATCGTCCTTTTTCTCGCTAGGACTCTTGCTGAAACTCCAGGGTAATCGGTTCACAAAGTTTCAATTTTAATCGTAATTTACTCGCGCGTTCATCAAGTTCGCCGTTTACAAAGAACAATATAGCCTTGTCAAGAACTAATCCTTTTTGTAATTTGTTTGAAAACTTCAATACTATGCCGGTACGTATTTATGCTTATTTTTTCTTTCTTTTGTTTATATTTTAGTTTGAGATAATAACAACTGACAGCTACTGTTCTGTAAATGTTTGAAATTATTCTGTATTCTTTGGCGCCTTTGGACGGAAACCAATACAAAACTACAGGAAATTTCAATGAATTTTTTTTCCGCTGAGATCAAAACAAAATTCATTATTAAAACGTTTGCAAGCATTTTCGATTACCATACAAAATTTGTCACTAAAATAAATGTATTATCGTGGCTGCCATAGTCACGTTAGTGTTGTGGTAAACTCCTTTCTCATTGAAAATCAATATTAAGCTACTTTAGATGGGTTTGCAGAGCTGTAAGTCTTTTAAGACGTTTAAAGAAGACGTCAGATTTAGTTGTAGTTTGAAGTAAATCTAAAGAATTCATTAACTTATTATTTTGGACCTTATTTTGTTCAGATGACACTATAATAAGTGCATGCTCAAAGTCAAAACCCTTGTCGTTTAAAAGGAAAGCACGTTTCCTGAACTCTTTGAATAACTGATAAATGGTTTACGATATGGAGGGCTGGGCTGTGAGCTTTTGCCATGCAGATAACGCTTCGTTTTTTGCAAGCGCATTCTTTTGATTCAAAACTAAACAGTATGTTTGAATATTAAGTTCGATGCACGTTTTCATCACACGGCTCTCTAGCAACTTAAACGTTATAAAAAGTATAAGAAAACATAATAATCTTACCTTCAAAATAACTACAGCAGCAGTTCGGCAAAAGGTACCACCGAAGACGTCGTTTCCAAACACTTTTAACTACAGAAAAATCGGCTAAAATTTGAGTCTAAACATCAAGTACTGAATTCAAGTGAATATTAGCTTGCTTGTTTAATGTTTTGCAAGCGAATACACTAGCTCCATCGCAAAATATTGGAGCTTTACATTGCATGGGTGACGTTGGTGTAGCTCAAAACAAATGCAAATTTCGCACAGAATTCCTCCAAATAGTGTATTTTTGATGACTGACGATAATAAATGGATCACTCTTAGGTATTCCTATAAGAATGGTAAATTGGCAGTTTCAATACGTGATGGTTGAGTGCTTTTATTCAGTGTTTATACAATAATCTGTCTATCTTTTTGTTATTTAGATAAAATACCCATTATGGATATAGTTATAGTGTATGACGGCGTCTAGTCTTGCTTCAAGTGAAGTACACGGAGCCTGCAGTGATCGCTTTTTGAAGATTAGTAGCCGTCCTTTTCCGTTTGAAATTAAGAATTGCTATTCAATATCAAGAAGGGAAATTGAACTTCCGATTGTGAATTGGCAGCAGTCTGTTAAGACTAGTCAATGTTCTATTTTTTAATCAATGGAGGGTCCCCTATAGATCTGATTTAATTTGTATTTTCCTTTATTTGAAAAAAAAAGATAAGCCCTTGTTCAAGCTTTGCAGGAAATGCATTCATTCATCCATCCATTTATTATTCATTTATTCATCCAACCACCTATCCGTTAATTCATTCAGCTCGTTATGTCATTCATGTATTCATTCTTCAATCCATTCTTTCCTTAATCCATTATCCAACCATCCATCCATTCATCCAACCACCTATCCGTCCGGCATTCATTCATTCGCCCACTCGTTATTTCAATCATTTATTCATTCATCCATTCTTTCTTCATATGCATTCAATCCATCCGTTCATTCATATCCATCTATCCATCCATCTATCCATCCATCCATGATCCATTAATAAATCCATTCTTCTATTCATCCGTTCATTTATCCATAAATCCATCTGTTTATTATCAAACCCAAAGAAACTAAAGCTTACAATATCAAAATAAATTTAAATAGCAACTTGAAATATGCGTAAATTAATAACTTTGTGTTCTGAATTTATATCAAAAAAAGATCGAGTCTTATCTCAGAAATGACTAATATGCCATCCTCTACTCATCCGGCATTCTCTCCTTTGTTTTCCCATTCTTTCCCTCCCATCCCACTCTATTCCCATCCTCTCCCTTTATTCTTGCCCGCTCTTCCTACTTTTCTTCTTCCCTTGAAAGTTAGTTAACCAAGAGGCCTAGGCACTTGGAAACGCACACTGACTCAGGATTGGCTTTCTTGCTGCTACTGTACTGCGTGCGCACTCTATGTTCTTCTCGTCCCCTCAGTTCTAGTCCAAAAATGGATCCACTTTTCGAATTTATGTCTCAGAAATAAAAGGAAAAAGGCTGGCCCGCTGGAAGCACGAAAATGAAAGACACTTCGTACCAGTCTCTTTTCACTATTTAGCTCGTGTTTGCTGCGCGCGCAACGACTGGATTGGGCCCAGCTCTGAACTAGTATGCTCTTTTGCTTGTGTACGATTTATGTAATTTCCAATTTCAGACCAGGTGTCCTTCCCTACAACGGCAAGGTAAGGATAACTTTCGGCAAGAATTACCGTATATACTATACGTTTTGACGAGGGCCTTTTCGTGTGGAAAACGGCACGTTGCCAATCACGCGTAAACTATATATATTCTTGCTTTGCCGAAAATTGCGATTATCCTTGCCGAAAGCCATCCTTGCCTTGCCTTGCAATCAGGGGTTTTTGTTTGAGTTGTGACCATGTTCATTCTTTCTCAAACAACCGTCAACACAAAACATGAAAACAGGATCTTCGGAAAGAGACCGAGAGCGAAGAAAAGTGTTGAGAAAGGGAGTTTACAGACTGATTAACATGCAGCTGTGGAAATTTTAATCAATCCTCCTATTTCCTCCATTTAATTTACTATATGATAATTGGTGTGAAATGCACTGTTCTTTTTTGTGCGCTATGCCCTTGCGGCCATGATATTTAACAACATAGGATTTTCAGCCATGTTGGAGGACAAAACAAATGAAGTTATCAGTCTCCTTTGCGAAATGAATTCTCTTGTTAAGCAAAGCATTGTATTGCTCCTACCTAAATTTTTCTAAACATTTCTTATTTACGTACTTTGTGAATACCTCCAACATGGCCGCCATGATCCTCTCGGGTATGCTTACAAAATCCTCAGTGCATCATTCGGAATTAGTTTCATAAATTATTTTCTCGCGACGAATTTTAAGCTTTGCCTTTAATCAATCCAGCTGCCCTGCTTCCTGTGCAATCAAGAGCAAGTGTCCCACTGCCAGGTGTATCTAAAACACATATGGAATGATCTTGTATGGAACCTTTTGGCAGTACCTCTTCCAAAACAGGCCATACTTCTGATTACACTTGACGTCATCACGGAAGGCGCGGTGGACCAATAGAATCGTCATATAGACAAAATAGAACTGCGGCAGCATGTGACTGACGCCACACGCAAGACAATAGGACAGGGAATTCATCAGATCACCCACGTAGTTGAAGTGCCTCGATATTCCCCACCAACCAGATGCGAGTAAACACGATTTCTTTACCTCGCCATCAGAGGTACTGTACTCCGCTGGAATGTACACCGCGGGCTTACCCCAGATAATGCACTGTCCAGTCTTCTTGATTTGCGCTCGGAAATAGTCCTTCTGTGAATTAGCCGACCTAAAGATGAAGTAGCCAGCCATACCTAGTATAAATACACCAGAAGCAGCCCAAAATGGTAGGCTGACAGGATTGTAGACAAGGTAGACGGCTTGGAGGGTGTACATGAATGGAAGCCATACCATGTCACCCCAGGCGAGGTAGAAGCCAAAATGGTCATGCGCGATGTCGATGGTCCTCAGGTACCAGACCTCGTTCAGGAAGTAATCAATGACGTAGAATGCTTGAAGGATGTTGAGAATCACCATGGAGTTAGTGACGTAGCCCAGGTTCTCGTACTGCTTGGCAGCGAACGATAAGTTGATGAGCGTCCAGGCTACTATTCCTGGGCGTCCGTTGAAGAAGAGCTTAAAGTCAAAATCTCCTATCCTAGGGTTCAGTTCCACGCCCATGAACATATCATAGAAAAACGATCCACTGAAGCAGCGGTCTTCCTTGTGACTAGGAGCAGCAAACGCCTTGATGTATGAGAAGATTGTCAACGCGAAGCCAAAAATGTTAGCCAACACCAGTAGAGCTCCCCAGTGATCGTATACGATGGTCATCTTGAAGTATCCAAGTTTAACTCCAGCAAGAAACAAGGTATGAGTGACCAACCAAGCATTCATGCCATTGCAATTATAAGGCAGTGCATTACCAGCTGGCGTTGGGTTACCTTTAGCTTTTCGACCGGGGAGGACTAGGTATAGTACGACTTGCAGAACCATCCAACAAGTGAATACTACAATTGCTTCTGACGTCACTTCCGGGATGTTCTTCCTCACAAACACGAGCACCGTGCCGTCCTGGAAGTGAGCTTTTAAATCGTGACCGAGTGAGCCCAGAGAGCACTGGTACGAGTCACAAGCGAGCCAAAAATACCAGACGAAGAGAGGAGGCCACATTAACATGAATGTGCCAAGGATATTAATACTCATTCCAGGAACACCAGAGATGTTAACATTCTCATTATTCAACCGTTCATTGGTTGAAGAAGATGATTGGCTAGTCCCGTTCATGGTTGTTCCGTTGGTGTGAGACTTTTCGGACTGGTCAGCGGCATGCTTCCCGGTGCGCTTTTTGGTTTCCATGGTAACAGCAAGCGACACTAAAATCAACGGGAAGAAAAGAAGGCAATGTTTATATTTTCATTTTTTATAATCATCCTCAATAAAACAACGTGGGTCACGCTGACAAACGTTTGATGGCTAGGATACTAGTTATACCAAATACTTTAGAGTGGTTTCAGCTATACACAGCACGGCACTGACACGGTCAAGGCAAGGCGCGCACACGGTACTGAATGTCAAATGTTTTTATACACGGTGCTCCGTGGACACGGTCACGGCAAGGCGCGATTCGTGCTATACGTTTTTCATAGTCATTCGAAAACTGCTCTATCCCATTCTACCATATATGAAATACCATGCAAATTGCATGATGGGAAGGACGAGTAGGATACAACGGATTTCCTGCATTCTGATTTGATTTATTAGGATATCAGGATTAATCTAGATAGCGAAGGATGTACAAGAGAAGTGAAAAAATATCTTTCCTCTGCAATTATGGTGGGGATCTTTTCTCCTAGATTTGGTAGCTTATCTTCAATGTGGTAGCCTGAAGCCTGATACTACAAAGCAAAGCAAAGCAAAGCAAAGCAAAGCAAAGCAAAGCAAAGCAAAGCAAAGCAAAGCAAAGCAAAGCAAAGCGAATCGAATCGAATCGAATCGAACGTAACGAGAAAAAATGTAATCAATATAATTCGTATCATGCAAGAGTTACCTTGCCTCACCCCCCATCGGGTGCATTAATGTTCCCTTCCACGGGACTTACAGTGAAGACGACAAAGACAAGGGTCATGCATCAATCATCTCAAACACATGACCCATTGTCTTTGAATTGTTCTCGCACACAATGTTTGGACCGGCTTTTTTCTTCTAGAAAAATCTGTCTTAGTAAATTTACATCAGAATAAATCCACCGTATTTTCAACTTTTTTCACATTTACCTGAGAATAAGAGCTGTGTATTAACTTAAAAATCCTGGTTAAGACAATCATAGGACATTCAACAGATGATGTGGTCATTAAATTGACCCAAAAATCTCGAATTTTTAGGCGTATTGAGCGACTATCGAGGAAGTCGAGTTATATCTTCAAAACGTTTATGAATTTTACAAATTTTATGATTTCTGATTCAGTTTTTCTACAAAATTATCGACTGGAATGAGCACGACAACTGATACTTTCGCAATCTCGCAATAACTGTTCGCCCTCTGCTGCCTTTATATAAGCGAATATAGAATGGGTCATTGGTCTAACAATCCCTACAATCATAGCACACGGACGTATACTTTGGAAATCAAATTTTGGATTTTAAACATAAAAGGTGAGAAGAAAAAAGAAAAAAAATTATTTCAGGACCCCTGAATTACCTCTTGCTGCTCTGCTCTGAGTCGTTGTTGAAGCCGAGTCTCCCCGAGTCTGATTTAATTACATAACGAGACTTCAAGGTTGTCCAAGATTATTCTTCACGTGACCATAGCTACCATTGGCTAAGCATAAGCTGATCTTTTGTTTAATAATTTTTTTCAAGGATGAATTACTATATTATATCTTTGGGAATTTTTATTATTTTTTGTTAAGGGATAGCTAAGCTAGAAATGCTTTTGATTCTTGCCGCATACCTTGTTGAAATTAAAAGCGAAATAGAGGACTTCTCTTAGTTAAATAATCTTCTTAAATATTTTAATTATAAATGTGTGTGTACAGCTAATAAAAGCACCACTTGGACTACCTGTGCCAGTCTTCCTCAGACAGGTTATCAGGCCATTGACAGATATATTCAAGTCTGTTTGTGCTGCTTGCATTTTGCCTTTAAATGGTATGATTTATGCGGTTATGGAGAGTCCAAGAGACGCCTTTCTGTTTCCCTTGAGGCTATATATGTTTTATGCCATATTTTTCAAAATCCATTCATCGCTCTCAGTACACCTCAAGCGCCAGAAAAATCATCTTTGTCGTGCAAATTTTTGTCATATTCTACCTTTTCTTGGCCAAAAAAACAACACAAAAAACATAAAACCAAGTGATATCCTACCTTAAGATGACAGCAGAGAGAAAATTCGAGCTTTGAGAACAACTACAACTTCGATTATGTACAGAGTTATTGAACAAGACGTCTCCCTCGGCGCTATCAATCTTCTTGAATGATCAGGCGATCCTTGAATAAATTACCAGAAAAGACTTTGGCCAAAGAATGGGTTCTTATAAATAGATAGCCACGAAAACACCTGGGCAGATTGTCAAATCGAGACAAACAAAGCCAGAACACATTAAAAAATAATTTGCCTTCTCTTCATCTTAAATGCTTGGAGTCGTGGATTGTTCTCGAAAGCCACCGAGAGGAATCCAGTCGTTTCCAAGGGGATTCCGTTTCTCATAGATATTCAGAATTTAAAATGTATGATATCCAAAAACATAAGAAAACCTATTTTACATTTGAGTTACGTTTTAGGAATTTTTTCATATTTTTAAAGTTTTTAAAATCAGTTTCTTTATTTCGGTTCATGTTCAGGGCAAAATATTGTGGAAAAGGGAATAGAAAATTTGGTATAAAATGGCGGATGAAACATTGGAGACAACCCTTTAAAAGCCACCAACTATATTATCATTCCAATCAAGTGATCTCTGTGCAAAAGTTTCGCAGTTATCCACTGTATTGACGACCTATTTCGTCTTTCCACAGAAAAATACTATTCCTCAGCTTGATAAATACGTAACTTTTACAGACCATGTTGTTACTCAAGTCATACAATTGTCTTCCAGACACAGAATTAAAAAATACAAAATCCTGACACACTTCAATATATTTGTTTATTATTGCGTTATAATTTTATATTGATATTACCTGTTAGAAAAATACACTTATTCAAATCTATTCAAACTGATTACAATGCTAGAACCCAAGCACCACAGAAACATTCGCAAGAGCAACCCTGGGTACTAATCTAGAGGACTAAATATCTTTTAAAATAAATAACTTGTTAGTAGATTAAGTATGGATATATAACATGGAATGTCAAACAAATGGTGAAGGATAATGGGGATTTTCTATTCTTTAACAAATACGTGGGAATTTTTAGTGCGCATGCTCTGCTCTTCTTACTGCTGTCCAAAAGAAGTGCAGGCCCTTAGGTGCGAAATACAAAATTTGTTTGCAACGTTTGGCTGCGTATGATAAGTCGAGGTAAAGAAATTTTACTGGCTATATAAATCGTGGGCAAATTTATAAAACTATGGATGTAAATATGAATAGTTAGTTCTATCAAAAACCTGCATAAGCAATATAAGATTAAACGACTCATGGGAATTCGTTGATGGAAATTAAATAATTTCATCAGCATTTTATGCCTCGTTCCAGTTTAGTTAAACTTTTTTCTTCATAAATGCCAGCGGTATTCCATTTTGCGGTCTCAGGGTGTTGAGCATGCGCATTGGGTTTTTCAGCTATGTATACCTATGACTATTTTGTTGCATAATCATTATTGTTAAAGACCATAGGATTACCATATTACGAAAAAGTGTAAAGAAATAAACAATAAACACTAAAAATGAAATGAAGGAAAATTAGCCAATGGCAACGAAGAACGCAATCACATGCTCAGGGCTTTTCACCGGAAGCCATACGTCTGTTGATGTCATCAATTACAGGAGGGAGATCGTTGATGGTGTCAATGACGTAGTGTGCGCCAGCATTTGACAGGATTTCGTATGAACGGTTTATTCTTCGTTCGTAGTCTTCCTTGGAAAGAGCAGCAATTTCTTCTTCGTTGAGCGCGACATAGTTTCCCTAGGATTCAAAAATAAATTATACGTCAATCAGTACCTAGATCCAACTACATTTCCTCTTACCTAGCATATGAAGGCGCGGCGAAAATACGAGCAACAAAATCGTGCACTTTGTCGCGCAAAAATGCGTTGCAAGGTGAAGAGTGGATGTTGCCTGTATTACCAACGCGTCGCGCGCAACAAATTTTCAAAGTTTCGCGCAACAATATTGTGTTGTACAGCTGTTGTTGCATTCATGTCACATTCATGTTTTTTTTTCATGCGCAACCGTCAAACAAAGAAGTGATACTCTAGAGATCAAAAATCTTTGCACCCAAGGCAAAGAGGTCTATTATAAAAATGGTGTATCGTGTCGAGGCTTATAGCGAATAAGTTATTCTCTATCAAGCTTGCTTACTGTTTTTGCTAGTCCAACACTCCAACATCCAGCAGATGTTCCCTCTCTGACTCCATCAGCAGTGTCATCAACTTTGACGATAGCTTCTATCGGGTTGACGTCCAGTCGTATAGCATTCAGCCATACCATATATGGATATGGTCGAGCCTGAGGAACCTCGTCTGCTGCGACGTAACAGTCAGGAACGTAACCTTGATCAGCGGCTGCCTTTTTTAGCTTGTCGACCATAGCATTAGTAAAACCTGTGGTTGAACCAATCTGAGGGGGCGAATAGAGCAGGTATTTAGCATAATACAATTGAATAGTCACCTTCATTACCCTGCACCATGTTCAAAGGTACAGCTCTGTCTTTGCAAGTGAGGCACGAGGTTAAAAAGGGTCTCTATCGCTCTATCGGATATATATGTTTGTTTGGAATTTTCTTGCAATACATGTTTTGGTTGTTGAAATTTTGATCGATCAAGCTTTCTTACATTGCAAAGTTAACTTTTTATATTTCGATGCAAAGGCACGTCTACTTTTCAAAACAGCGCAAGGAACTGTAAAGAATAGCAGCGCACACTTCCTATGTGCTCCGCCCCTAACATGTCTGCCGAGCGAGATACATCAGGAGAGGCAGCCCACTACGTTCCTATCTTACCTTTAAACCATATTTTTCCCTCAAAGTCGTCACGGTTTCCGCGGCACCAGATATCATCTGTGCGTAATCATCTAAGCAGTCGATTTGTTTTGGAATAAAGTTCTGGAACATTCGTTCTACATCCTCTTCATTAGGATAGCGACCGAACTTCTCGTTCCAGCGCCTGCGCACTCCTTCCTGATGGGTAATTTTCCTAATATGGACCTTCTTGTGCGCTCCCATAGGTTCGCGCGCTTCTTCCATTGTTATAGGTACACCTTCTTGCGCGAAGATTTCTACGAACACCACAGCAGGCGCGTAGACGCCACAGTCCAATACAGTACCAGCCCAGTCAAGGACACACGCCTTTAATTGTCCTTGGTACTTGCGCACCATTCGGTACTCAGTGCGCGGGTTCTTTAAAGGGTTTCCTGTGTAACAAAATAGCAAAGAAAATCTGTAAATTAAATCGATTGGTTTCACTTGACCTCATTTGTCGTCTCTTGCGGAATGTTCATAATTCAAGAGGGCATACTGTATTGAAAAGAATTCTTTATAAGTATTTAGCACTACACTACGCAAAAAATGCGAGAAAAATTTAAATGATACTATTCAAGTCCACCAATGCCATATGCCATGTGATATATCCAAGGATGGGTAAGTATCAGATAGTTCCCCACCCCTCCCCTCTCTACAACGCGAGTGGTCACGTACAGCATCACGTAATAAAAGTCAATGACAACTTGCGGAGAAAATCATAGTCTGTCGAGGAATGCGATCAAGATTTTGACGAATAAGCTTAATTGATGACAATAAATACTCTGATATAAAAAATTTCGAGATTTTTAAACTTAAAAATAAAATAATGATAATAAAAATACCAGACCACACGGTTTCTCAAAACAAGATTTATCATGTGAAATCGCTAAACAAACAATACAATTTTGATAAAAGAAATTCTAATCGCACTTGATACCCGAAAGAAGCCGCAGCACCTCATGACTCCACGACACGTCAAGACCCATGCCTCTTGGTATTTCCGCCGGATAGAGTATATCCCCACGCAGTCGCTTTTATTGTCGTCACGCGGCCTTGCGTGATTCACACGACTCCTAGCTTTGCGTGACGGCATTCACAGCGGCTGCGCAGGGAGGTCGTTACATTATACTTTCATTAAAAAAAAGTCGCATTTCGTTTTACCCTGCAGCGCATTTCAACAAAAATGTACTTTCAGAATACACCCCAACAAGTGTTTAGAAGGCAGAAAGCTTTTTATTTTCGATAAAGAAGGATAAAACTGCTTGAGGTTTTCCAACCCCCCTCTCCGACCTCCTGGGGTAGGGCTGGGAATTTAATATTCATATTTTCCCCTGGAGAAAACTTTTCTGTTGCAATTGTTGAAACTGTTGTTGTTAATTTTTTGCCGAGACTGCCGGAATAAAACGCGTTAAATTTCCCGTATATATCCCCGTTGTTGAAGCGCGTCAAATCCCCGGTCTCCTTGCGGTGAGAATTCCACGCCCTGTCCAGGAAATAGATGACTACTCGAAAAGCACGTGCATGGGAGTATGCGAATACATAAATGTGGTCACAACTGTAGGAACGTGAGGCTAAGGATTTCAATATACTATCAAGGAAAGCTCACTATTTTCCTGTACCAGCGTCTTGCCAGTGTCCATAGGCGGACTAAAATATACGTGCCTGTGATTGGATGCATTTATTATCGGAAACAATGACATCGAAGATCCAAGCACTGCACGTGCTCATGCATGAAGGATTGCTTTGTTCAAAACTTATTGTAAAATATATTTTTTAGAAAGTATCAATTGAATTTTCAAACTTCATATTATACGAAAAGACAAGAATATATAACGTAAAGTACAAATGATTAAAAGATATGGATTCGCTGTTTGGAATTAATGGATTCTGGTCAAAGAAATGAGGAAAGTGGAATAACCGAATCGATTTTGTATTAAGATGTGAAATTCTTAAGCGTTTTTTCCTACCTTTTAAAAAGAGTTCAAGATTTTTATTGAAATAACGTTATGTAAACTAGGGTCTTATTCGTATGTTCATCGCTTTTAATACCGGTAAAAGGAGCCGTCGTTATGATGACGACAAAGAAATTATGGAAATGACGGGAAAACTCTCAAGGATATAATTTCGATGTAAAAATTTAATAAAAATATAAATTGAAACGTTATCTGATCTCAAAAACTACTATACACTTTAATGGATTTTTTTATGCTTTTATCGAGATGAAATTTTCAAGCGCCTACACGTTTCTTTAAGAAACATCTTCTGACACTTGGAAGGACAGGAGCGATGCAATGTCGATGTCCAGCCAAAAAAATTAAGTAAACGAAGAAAAGACGACTCATAAAGTGCATGAACTGAGAATGGATGAACAAGATGGTGAGTTTTTACCTGTCACTAACTTCAAATCGCCTGGATGCGATGAAGATGAGCCAGAAGGAACTTGAGTTTCGATTCCTCTCCATAGCACATGGGTCGCTGATGCGACAGGCCGAATAGATTTCGCTAACGAACCAATTCTCACTGCCTTCGACAACATGGTGATGAAATTAAATCCTCTCTAGCTTGGGTACAAAGAGCGAATATTCACGAAATTTCTCTGCTCGATGCCACTCTTTGATCAAGGATTTTGTTATTTATATGCGCCACCGCTGTCATGTGATCACCGGAAGTGAAAAAAAAACGTGTTTACAACACGATTCACGTGAAAGTCATGGGTTCAAAGCATTCAACTGAATACAATGCCATGGTTAATCCTTCTATAAAGAACTGTTTCCAAGACAACAACGAACAAAACTCGTAACTATTAAAATGTACAATATCCCTTGAGTGATTTATAAAAGAAATTGTTTCACCCAGACAGAAGAATTCTAACGATATGAATATTTAATTAGCACGCTTTGTCACGCAATCCACCATGTTTTTAAAAACAAAACTTTTTTCCAAAGAAAAGGTATTCATAAAATCGAATTATATGAATTGTCTCGACCGTTAGAGATCGTGTCAGCTACTAGTTTGAGCGGTAAAGCCTGTTTACTAGATTATTGGAACGATTCCAGCGTTTGGAATTAAAGGAAAAGACTTCCATCGAAGCGGAAATTCTGACATGACTATGCACATAACACTCTCACGTGCATCTTGTGGTAACATGCAAGGCACCGTGGGGAGGCTAGGAACGCCGTCACCCTCGGCCACTTTCTTTCTTTCCCTTAGGACCACCAGAGAAGTGAAATATAAAACCAGTTTGTTTTTACTGCATTTTATTATTTATCCCTCTCAAAGGGAAATATTGAATCGTGCTCTAATTATCTTTTCGCGATGTTTTGTAAATATTTTTCGCCGCACCCTTTTGGTGAAACTTATTTTTGTGCCCCAATAGCATCCATGCTATGTGAGGTCATTCCACCAACAACTATGTAATATCTTTTTTTTATCAAGAATTTATGTATTTTTTGTTAATATTTTGAATTTTGCTTTGTTATTTTAACCTGTTATGTTTACTGAACTTAGCAATGAAAAAAACACAACCTGCGTCGCCGATAAAATCCTCGCTCCTGGCAAATATTAGTCTCTCCCCTCCCGTGAATGAAAACTCTTAACTCCCCGGCCTTCCCCGGGAGTCGGAGTGCCGGGGTTTCAATCGACTGATGCATTATTAAAAATTGTAAATTGTAGTCCAAAAAAATGGGATTTCACGGCAGCCTTGTTTAATTTCCTTTGGGAAATGAATGAATGAATGGAAGAATTAATGAAAGAAAGTGTTGGCGAGTGAATGAGAGAACGACTAATGAGCAAGAATGAATAAATGAATGAAATGAACGAATCTATATACGAATACTTAAGTGAAAAAATGGATGGACGGACGGAAGGATGAACGAGTGTATGAATGGATGGATAGATGGATGACTGGATGGACATATAGATGAATGATTAATAACTGAATGGATGAAAGGCTGGATGAATGAATGAATGAACGAAGGGACGGATGGATGGATGCATGAATGCATGCCAAATGAATGATTGAATGAACGAAAGAACGAACGGACGGCTGGATGGATGAAAGTGAATCGATGAAGTTTCTTATTCTTCACAATGTCATTCAGCTATTTTTTCGTTTTATTTCACATTAAAATCAATGAACATTTCCCAAGAAAGATGAGTTCTAAACACTACAAATATACTCCATCTCTACTGTTCCCTTGAAATCTACCTTGTTTCTATAAAAATTTCTCCATATTTACAAATAGCCTCCCAATTGCAAAGAGTACTGCGTGCTGCTGTTTGGTACTCTACTAGACACCCAAGAGGAAGGCCTGCTTGGATGGAGTTCTGGGTTCAATATCATCATAAGTCATAACGATTGGATTGTTCAATGTAGCATTGAATGTTCCTTTGAGCACTGTGTTGGCATACGTAGGGCTTAGCTGTAAACAAAGAAAAATAGAGTTGGAAGAATCTCTAGAACGTAGTGGTATGTATAGAGAGTGCGAGCGGTTATACATCTAGTCGTAACAATGCGCGCAATAACGTGTAACATATACTCACAAACTGTTACAAGAGAAAATGCGCAGAAAACCGTTGAA
>OCZR010119797.1:0-16678 GCA_900234385.1 Anemonia viridis | reverse complement strand
ACTAATCAGCCCCCCCTTTCCCACTTTTTGACTGGTCTCCTATATTTTCTAGTCTCAGTCCCCCACTTTTTGGGGTACTCCGCGGTCCTTGAAAGGTTTATCTGGGGTTATATGTAGTTTATTGCTTATTAAATTCTAGAATTCTGTCAAAAGTTTTTGGAAAGTTAATTGAAGCTCATTCTAAATCAAGATCAGTTCAGTGAGAATGGGAATATGATGTCAAAGTCCTTTTTGTCTTGTCAGTATTAAAAGTAAGTTGAATTTTCTTAGGTTGATGAAACCAATATTAGGTTGGCGTCCGATTCCCAATTGAAAGAACTTGGTATCTCCACTCTTGGAGACCGCTTGAGACTGAGAGACTTCTGTGAAAATGAGGCCTCTGGGCAAAACACAATTTCACGAGAAGAGAAATTGGAAAAAATGAGACTTGCTATCTCGAATGCAAGCAGAAGCCGAAGTACAAAAAGGCCAAACAAAGTGCAAGATGAGCGTCCCAAAAAACCCAAACAAAAAGAGTTTCTTAAATTCCAGCTGGGTTGGAAGCACTGGGACAAGCAAGAGAAAAAATACAAACAAAAAAAGATAGGACAAGGAGGAGGGAATAGAGTATGCGAAATTAAAAGAGAGGCCACCCTGGAGGAGTGTCAAGAAATCGCTCTTAGATTTTTCTTCCCGAACGGAAAAAGCACAGAAGGAAACCAGAGTGACATGTACCTGGCAATGGGAAACTATAGAGGAGACTTACTTGGATATCTTAACATAGATGGAAAGCTCAAGGAGTTCACAGCTGGTGACTACAAGGCGACAACGGGTTTGAATATGCCTCGTTTGTATCTTCTGTCCAAATCTGGTGAAGATTTTGAAAATGAATTTGAAACCGAAGATGTTCATGAAAACTCAGATGGGGACGACGATCTCATGACTTCTGTCTTTGCTGAGAACACAGAAGAAAACTTACCACAAGAAAATCTAGACGAGTCTCAAGGCATACAAGATTCTGGCCTAAAACTCATTGGTACATCAGCTGAAAGACAACAATTCAATGAAGAATTGTCACGCCTTGTTAAAGAGTCAGAAGAAACAGATCGCAGGAAAGAAGCAGAAAAAAATAAAGATGAAAAAGTAGACGATGTACAGGACTTGGAAATTCTTCGGAAAAAAAGAGAAAGTAGGGTTCCACCAGAACCAACCCCCGAAGAAAAAAGTGTTGCTGTCTGCATAAGGCACCCAAATTTGGGACGGTTAACAAGAAAGTTTGCTGTGAACAGCAAAATGCATTCAGTGTATGACTGGTCAGGTTCCTTATCTTTGCATCCTAAGTACTTTAGCTTAGCTCATGTTCCAGGAAAGCCCATCTCCCCAGACGAAGATCTAACTACTGTTTCTGGGAATGTGCTTATGATGATTAGGCAAGACGAACCAATGCCTTTTTCAAAGGACGACGACGTTGTAACGTTTTATGATGGTCAAGATAAAGAAGAATTTCACGATGATACGATACTAACAGATTACTTCCCATTTGAAGAAGTAGAAGTTGCGCCACCGCAGTTGCTCATGGAGGATGATGAGCCTCTTACAGAGAAAGAAAAACATGCAGTAGGACATTACAAAGAGCTATCCAAGATAAGACAAGCCGCTGAAGAAAAGCTAGTTGGAGCAGTCTCCGTTGAAATCAGTAGAGACAATGTAGTAAAAGATCTTATGAAAGCATATGAGGATGAGGAGATTGTGGAGAAAAAAATACTTCCTTTAGTTTATCGATCGTGTGGTGATGGTGTGCTTAGAGAAATTTATTCCCTGTTTTGGGAAGATTTCATCAGAGAAAACTGTGATGGTAGCAGCCAGTTTACCATCAGATTGCTCCCCGACATGTCAAACAGCTACATTGCACTGGGCAGAATTATCACTCATCAATTTGTTCAGTGTCAGACATTCCCTGTGCAGCTAGCCAAAGCTTCTGTATTATACGCCCTATTTGGCAACGTATCTGAGGAGTGTTTAATTGCTTCATTCTTGCAACTCTTGCCGTTACAGCATAGATTGATCTTGGAGAAAGCACTCGATGGAGAAGTTGCATTACATGTTAATGAAATAGTTGATATTCTCGACGACTACAATGAGAAAACCTTTCCTACCACAAATAACATCAAGGCTTTAATAAAGAACATAGCCACAATGGAATTGGTTTTCCGACCATACATCGCACTTTCAAAGATCAGAGAAGGTATGGGCTCTTTTTGGATTAATGTAACCCCTGATATGGTAGAATCTATCTACATCCTTTGTGAGCCAACTCCTGTGGCAGTCGTAAAGAGCCTAGTGTTTTCTCCCACGAGCGCACAACAAACAAGAGTGTTTAAATGGCTCAAAAGGTACCTCATTGAAGCAGACAACAAAGTGTTAACAAGATTTCTGCATTTTTGTTGTGCATCCCAAGTCCTAATTCCTGGCCGTTCCATCTCCATTCGAATGGAAAGCATGGCTGAAGTGGCAATGCGTCCGAAATCCCAGACGTGCTTCAATCTTCTTACTATTCCTGATAATTACCAGACATACCACCAGCTGAAGGAAAACTTGGATGTGTACTTGTTTAACTTGACATCGTGGGACCTAACAGACTTTTAAGTTGAACGATTGAAAGAACAGTTTGTAAGTAGTAAATATAACATTTTTTTTCATAAAACTGCTTTGCCCTTTACTGAAATATGGTAGTGATTTTAGGACATTGATGTCAGTATTGCAATTGTGAAAATATATGAATAAGGATTATTGAATGTGAGTAGTGAATATCATTGAGTTATAAAGAACAAGTGTTTGTAAAGAAACTTCGAAATAATCAATAACTAAAATATGATATTGATTGTGAGGGCCGAACAGTTTAGTATTATTGAATATCATTGAGTTATAAAGAACAAGTGTTCGTTTTTTGGAACGAAACCACAAAATAGGCGGTAACTAATATTATATTGATCAGTTGTAAGGACAATGGTTTATGCCATGATTGAATATCATTGAGTTATGTAGAACAAGTAATTCTTTTGAAATGAAACTTCGAAATGATTGGTAAGTAATATATTGATTGTAATAAGGACATTGATGTTGATCTTACGTTATGGAATGATTATTGGGTTTTTATTGAGTTATGAAGAACAATTTTTTTGGAAGGTCTGAGATAAAGTGGACTGTTAGACTTGAAGGTCAAACGTCGGACTTTAGTGTCTTACCCTTTTCCTTAGTCAGTTTATGGTTCATATAAATGATGATTGACTGTTACAAGCTCAATGTTTGTTATAAAAATTTAAAATAAAGATTTTGCAATTAAAACTTATCAGTGACTCGTCAAATTAATGACATCTACCAGACATGAAGCATACAGTGGACAACATGGCTATTGTAATTTAAGAATAAGAGTCTCGTACAGACTTTGTGCTTCATTAACGTTTTCTGGCAAACTTAGACTATTATCTGCCATAATCATCTGAAAAACATCCACAAATTCTTTTTTGCAACCGAACTCCCCAAGATGTTCACAAACATTCTCCTCTGCAATATCAAGGTCGTCCAGGATAAGCGGGATCTTGTAATCAACAACATCTATGAGAATAAAATGAAGAAGATATTGAATAGCTTGTTATTGATAATACTTCCGCCATGAGTTAAACTAAAAGCACTAGACGGTAATTAGAAAACATCGAGGTTGCGGAGGTTTGGTCCACACAACGGAGAAACCACACATAAAAAAGGATGAAAACAGAACTGATATTTACCTTTTTTAATATTAACATTAACAAAACGATATAACATCAAAGCGGTGATGTGATACTGTGTTTTTGTATTCCCAGCAGCAATAAGCAACTCTGTCTATACAATCCTCTCCATAGATGCAATGGGCGTACTCTAAAGCTATGGGCACACGGTGCAACATTGCGTGCAATGCTGCAGACAATCGATGTTGCAAGCCATGTCACAGGATGTAATTTGTTGCACGCAATGTTGCTGAAGTAGAAAACGATCCTACTTCAGCAACAGTGTGTACAATATTGTGCCCAATGTTGCACAATGTGCCCGCTCCTAAAAAGCTCACGATCTGATATCGGCATCAGTAAGCCAGGTTTCTGTAACTACAGCGTGCGAGGAAGGGGTATTTAGGGATTCAGATTATCATTATTAAGAATGCAGTGAATTGCTATATATTCAATACATACCTTGCATTTGGGGAAGGAAAAAAAGGACATCTGGCCGGCCAGGAGGTGTCTGTTGCATTGGATAAGGTCTTATTCGGTGAGCATTCCAATGACTTGCAACTTGATTTAGTTCTTTTTGTAGGAGCTGCATGAAGCAAAATTGCAAGCAAGCACTAAAATAATAAATATTTTTTTATAGTTAGGAAGACATTAATTAACTAGAAATTGAATAAAATTACTCACCACTGTAAGGGTTCACTGGCACTAAATAGGCCACGATCTCTCAAGTCCTGTAACGTTAAAATACGATTGATGCTAGCGGAGTGCTTGTTTACACCAAAGTATCAAAATCAGTGATCAGGAATTGACTGTGAGATTAATATGGTTGACTTTTGGGTGAAATTTACCTTGAAGTAGTTAATCCACCAGGTAGTACAACTACGACGAAAGAAGGACCACCATGCTTCTATTCTCTGCATAAATTCAGGTCAATTGAAACTAAATTACGAACATTGATTTGTGTGCATTTAAAAACTACTACATTTAAAGGCTTTGTCAATCACAAGAGAATGCCGTTACTATTAATATTTAATTACCTGATTAGAAACCGATCTACCGTAAATGAAGCTCTTTTCTCCCCTAAACGCATCTTGAGAGTTTGAGCGAAAGTACCTTTGAAGACCTGCTACAACAACGTTTTCTGTACCTCTGTCTGCACGTATTATTCGAGCTGTACCTACAAGTGTATCGGGAAAACCTTTTAGGCCTCAAGTGTAAAGGTCTTCTTATGTAAGTGCTTTCTGGTTGCCTTTTTAATTTATCCTCACCACTGATTTGCCGTATGGTTTCTATGAAGTATGCAGCTATTACATTAGGGTTGTTATTGCTCGAGGATACCCTTAGCCATAAGATGCGTCTAGAGTATCTAAAGATAAATAAATACAGTATTAAAATGTTGCTATTAGTTGGTTTTTCGTCAAATATTTTGAATAAAATAACTCCAAGAAACTTCAGCAAATTGCTTTGTTGCATTCGTAATCAGCAGGTTGAGCACTGCGTACCCTTCTCAGTATCAGGTTAATTCTGCGACATAATATTTGCTTATGTCAACGGCTGTTTTAGGAAACATCCTTTGTATATACTCATTTTAGTAAAATAACGACATTAAAATAATTTAAAATGATTTAATCGACTATTTTAAATAATCTAGAATTTGAAATTGAAATAATTCAAAATGCGGATTACCTACCCGTCAATAGCACCATGTATGCAGAAACCAAATGGCTTTAATTTGTCGTAGCCATCGATATGCCAGACATAATTTGGGCCCTAAAAGTGTTTAGTGAGTTGTAAGTTCCAAGAACTAGGGCCTCATACTCACTATAAAAAGAATCACGCTTACCTTAGAAATGTATTTCCTGCGTTTTAGGCGTCGTTGACTTCTGAGCGATACACCTTCAGGGTCAAGAACATTTAAAGCGATTCGAACTGTTTCCCTATCATAACAATATAAAGAGGTGGGTCATAATCATGCACAATGCCGGCTTCGCAGTCAAAAATGATAAGTAATACGGATAACTTTAACATAATTACCTGTCTATTACAAGCCTGTGGTTGCATGTTAGTCTCTGATGCATTTGCCTGTATCCGATACTATTACCACTATATTGCAATTCCTTCTGCGAAAACATGGTAATGAGTTCGAAAAGTTATTATTTGAATGCGCTGCTCTGCATCACTCGTATCTATTGGCTTGAATACTTTTGTTTAGATACTGACGTGCGTAACTGGTACAATTCTCTATCTCTCTCTCTTTCTCTCGCTTTGCACCATAAAACCAATGACATTTTCAAACCCCACCTCAATTGCTTCTAGTACGTCGCTCAAGTCACTTTTTGCACCTCTTCTTCTTAAATTTAGTTCTCTGTTTATGATACGTTTCAGATGACGTAAGCTAATGAAATATAAATTATAAACGAAATGTTATTCCTAACAAATAATGTCATATATATAAACCAGAATTTTTTGCAACCAACACTCCCGATGAGGGCCTCTCCGTCAGTGATGATGATGATGATATCTATTTAAACTCCAAGATGTATCGGGTAACAAAAAACCGTATTTTATCACACGAGCAGAGCATGTTCAGTGCATAACACATGTTATCACTACATTTAATACCCTATGCGTCAAGCACTCGACTCGAGTATTGATTGTCATTATGGAGGGGAGAAAACCGGAAGCCTAGACTAAGAGGCAAAGGAGAGGACAACAACTCAAACAAGTTAACTCAAAAGTCAACAAGTATATTAGGTTCAGGCAAAAATCGCAAAGGTGTATAAAAACAACAGATCAAACAACGCAACTCACAACTCACAAATACGAGGGTCAGACAGGCATCATCCCAGAACCATGTTGGTAATATCATGACGCAGCCCACACTAGTTTACCGCTAGTTATCATCTCTTGGTAATATCATGGGTTGTTCCACACCGCGATACAACAATACGGTGAGCCGATTTGTAGCAAATTTCAGTACTCGCATATTTGTTTAATTCAATGTCTATATACATGCAAACTCAATCTCTCAACTCATATCATCTAACGTACTAGTATGCGATGAAATGGTACGAGTTGCCATGGTAACGCTGATCATGTTAAAACTGCCATAATTGAAAACTTTCATCAAATCGACAGCTGCGGATTAAAGCCACAATATAAACAACGCGAAAAAAAGTGAAAGGCTTGGTCCCAAAATTACTATAGGGAGTCACCTTAAGGCTTTGATCTTATAAGTTTATAATCCCTTTGAGCGCTCATCAAAAGTTGTTACTATTACATTATCTCTATGTACTTTATTCTGGTTTTGCTGGAGTTTTTGGCTCTTAATCGCTCCATCTGGTTGAGTCGTCTAAAATGTCCACCTTTCGAGCTTAGCTCCGGCATGAACCATGCACCTCGTGCGGTGTTCTGAACACCTGAACCACGAACTCGTAGTAGTGCTTCCACCTGATGGGGAGCCTCCGTTTATATCCCTGTCCAAAATGCATGCCAACACATCAGATGCTTTTCTCATTCTTGTAGCTTCTTCGACGTTTTTCATGTTTTCTTCATGCTCGAAATTAGAAAACTGGCCAGGAAAGACAAGACAAAAATGGCGAATCCCAACTACTAGTCTTGGTCTTCTCGTGGCTATCCCAAACCGCTCGCCCCATTCTCCTACCATTGAGTGTATTTTGATCATGTACCCTGTGAGCAGAGAGCAGAGGGCTTTTTAAATCCTCTCCCCTCGGTCGAAGGAGAGGTCCTTCTACCGTTGGGAGAAAATTTAAGAAGCCCTTTGCTCGCAGGGTAAATGATGATTGTTGATTAAACTGAATGGATGTATAGCAAATATTGAATCAAATCAGTAGTATTGAATTGAATTGAATTGGATTGAATGTATATATTTGGATTGAATGAATGGTATGGATTGAGAAATTGCTACAATCGCCTCTCCAATTGCGATGCACAGACCCTAAAAGTTATACACTCGCATCAGATTAGATGAGATGAGATATATTACACTAACTGATTTAAAACATACATGGTAGAAGCTACTTCCTTACCTTAAGGAGATTGCGTGATGATGAAGCAAAAATGCTTGAATTTCGGAATAACTGAACCCACCGTAAAAGTAGTATTTTATGATATCATTTCCTGAACGTTAGTAAAGGAATTCATAATGCTCATAATAAATGTATTAAAACCGGCCATAATATACCGAAATACCATTCCTCATACAACTGATTAAAAGGATACGGTCAGCCATTTTGACGGCGCTGGAAAGCGAGCAAGATTAGAAAAGACGTTCTCCGATTTTCAGAACAACTCGAATTCCGGAACAACTCGGATTTTAAACAACTCGAATTTTGAATAACTCGAATTTTGAACAACTCGGATTTTGAACAACTCGAATTTTGAACAACTCGGATTTTGAACAACTCGGATTTTGAACAACTCGGATTTTGAACAACTCGGATTTTGAACAACTCGGATTTTGAACAACTCGGATGTCGAATGTCCCTTAGAAGCTTCCGTAAATATACCGTTCTCAAAAGTGGAAAAAATCAAATAAATATTTGTTAAAATTGAAAACTATGAAAAAAAGCTTTCTTATTTATACTGTCGATATGTTTTTCCATCGCCCACGCACCGTCAAACGAAAGTAAATGCGAGAGAAAAATGCTTAACTTTCTATTTTTTTTCTCCTTCAAGCGACCTGTGGATCATCCTCGGGAACCCAGGGGTAAATTCTGTAAATTCTGCAGTGAGGAACGATCGACAGAATTTACCCCTGGGTTCCCGAGGATGCCTGTGGATCGGCCCGTGGCCTCAATCCTTGCAATCGTTCGTTCACGGATGAGTACTGAGCTTTGTATACGAATGCGCTCCTAAAACTGAAATATGGCATATAAAAACCATTGCATAAAGCTGATGAAAATGTTGAAAATCAATTAATATTATCTGCTAAAAAAGAAGTTTAATAAACCAGTTTTATTATTTTTAAAAGAAATGTGTGTGACGCGGCAAATCCCACACACTCTCGTAAAGGGAATCATGTCTTACCGGCAATATTCATCTAGTATTCTTGTTTCGAAATCAGGTTTTTTTAAAACAATGAATTTTGTTCGATCCACCTTAAAATCATTTCACCTTATCAATGTCAAGTATTACTTTAAATTTTGAACTTCGGAAACTATTTATTTATCTAGTATTCTTTTGAATTATATTTTTCGTTCTATACAAGAAATAACTTACATCGCAAAGTATATTTACCATATTTACCCGATTCAGTAAAACCACTTTCACGTGCCAGCTTCAAATTTTCCTCTCCTCTGATTGGTCAGCTGTTGATTTTTCTGTTTCTATTACGTCACGAGCTAAAAGTAAAAAAGGCATAAAATCTAACTCGGCAGGGGTAGGGTAGACAATGTATAACAAAAAGACATTATTCAGACTCAAAGCTATTTCAAATTACCGATTTGTTTGAACTTTTTTATACTTTCTTATCATATACATTTGATACGGTAAGATATAGGGTGATATTTATTCCAACTTCATAAAACGAAGGTTATATTATTTTGCTCTTACGGGGACCCCTGTGCGTGTGTCGTCAAAATTCTCGTCTAAACCTGATAATAGATTTCATTGTCAAGGAACCAGCAGCGTGGCTGTCAATCGCTGGCTGGGCCGTCTAGTTTTGAAGTGGAAATGTTGTGCTGAAACTTGTTGTACTGGATTCGACAAAATGTACCTTTAAAATGGCCTTGAAATCGTTGTGAAAGTCCATTTTCTTGGCTTGGATGTTAAAGATAATACCTGTGTGCTTTATGAGGGTTATTTTGTGAAATTCGGTGTATTTTTCTAAGCTGAAAGCGAGCATTTCCACTCGGTTGTGGATCTGTTATTTGGTATTCCCAGTAAATGTTCTTCAAGTCTGGCACTCCCAGTTTAATATTTTGAAGAATTCTTGGATATGGTCGTCAAAATAATGCAAGATGAATGTATCGCATTTGATTCAAGCAAATACTGCACTCCTTTGCTCAAACAGTTGAGAGATAAAGGCAGAAAGCGGTCGTCCAGTGATGCCTTTAGAGAGACTGCGGATGCTTTGGATCATCTCGAACTTGCTCCGAGAGTAAAAAGAGTCGTACGTCGACCTCCACCACTATTGACTATATATGTACGGAAAGAGACCGAAAAAGCTTATAATGCTATATTTTTGGAGGAAATAACTGTTGAGAAATTTAAAGAAGCCGTGTCGTTACGGTACGGACTACCAGTGGACTCCATACAAAGTATTGCACTCCGGCGAAAATCTGGGTAGGTTGGAATTTATTTCACATCCTGTTACTTTTTTTGATATATTTGTGTGTTTAGGAACGCCCTGTGTTCCTAAATCCATCACTTCTTTATTTCTTACTACTTTATATCTAGAACTACCGGTCTATTTTTGGTTATATTATTGGCAATGATTCCAAATGTGGTTCGTCTTTTTGTTTTATTAATGAAACTACGTTCATTCATCGATTCTCTTCGTTTTGGCGGTCCTTAATAAACCCGAATTACTAGTTTATTATTTTTTTCATATGGGTTTCTACATTTTCGATTTGTTTTCGCTTTAATCTACTAAAACACTATTTCGTTTCAAATCAAATGAATCTTAAAAAGGCCAAGAGCTGAGGCGACGCTAGGGGTATCCCCTTGCATTTACGGAACAAAACTCTGCAAACTGATATACTGTTTGAATTTGTTTAGAAAAAGCGTCTTCACTACTATTCTTCATATTGTTTATAATCTTTACACAAAAATATGGATTAATATTTGCAAATTTGGACTGTATTGTTGAAGAGAAGGCTTACGATCGTCAGTCACGATTTACGTATAGGAAGCGTGACTCATCTCACGTGCATTGAAAATCTGATTCGACTATGAACGTAATCACAAACCGAATTTCATCGAATTTTATCACGATTTATTTGGGTTATCTTATTTTTATGAATAACAGATTATCGAATTGCATATTTTCCCAATCATCACAGCTCACGCTCTGAGGAAATTGAATGTTGAAATCTTGGTAGTAACCGGTTTGTTTGGTTTACGGAACCGGTTTTTCCCGATTGACAATGAATTTTGGATTACTGTGAAGTTACAGAGATGTGAATGTTATTTACAAGACAAGAATATGACGACTTGAAAAGCTAAAAAAATATTCAATTTCCATTTATTTTTATTTTGAATGTTTTTATTCTAATATTTTTTAAAATAATTTTTATGGAATTGTCTACCAGTTGCAATCGATTTACAGTGTCTTCGTAACGCAATCACTCAAGTTTGACCAAATATTCAAAATGCATGCTTCAAATCATGTATGTTTTACAGATACGTGATTGCAAAAGTTTCGTAATTATTGATGTTCCAAGCACAACCAGACTTTGTTTTAACGTCACTGGCATTATTTGTTGAAAAGGGTAAAGTCCGAAACCAGCTTTATTTGCTTTCTCTAAATATGGAGATCAGATGATACCTTTCACAAGAACGAAAGATTTAGTTTCTGGTCATGCTACAGATGAAATTTGAATCGAATATTGGTAAACAGATCTCTTTCAGATTTGAAACAAATTTTCTAAATTAGGCTTTGGAGTCAGAATTGCAAAATCCAACAAATCCTTCTTGTTTGACAAAGTTGTCACATCTGTTTGTGCATTTTAGTGATGTTAGATAGGCAGCAATGTGATGGATGGCATGTTAGAGTAACCAGCAGCTAGATATTAAGTTCAAAATCATCAGTAGCTTTGTTTGACATGAAAATTTTTGCCTTTATACTATGTTGTAAACATAACAAGATTGTCCACTGTTTTCGTTCCTTTCTTGTCATGCAAAGCTGCTGCCAGTGTAATTTGGGACATGCACATTATGAGAAGAAATTCTGTAAAGATATACAATGTTTTACGAGACCATTTTGTAAAAATGTTACTTTGATTTATTTCTTCAAAAAGTATTAGTGGATGTCTCTTGTTACAATTTTCAAGTTGATAGTTTAAAGGTCCATCTTGATCATATATACATACATCCTAACCAAAGTCTTTTCTTCCAGGATTTCTAGAATGATTCTATGCTCATGTCATCGCTATGAATGAAATATTTGAAAAATGTCTCTTTCCATTCACAATGACATGAATTGCACTTTTGACTGTCCTGGGGAAAACAGCATCATTCTAGTTTGGGTGTTAACACTTTGGTTGGTTTGTTGGGTGAGGATATGGTAGGACAGTGGGTAAAATAATTTTGGCTTTTTTATGATTAATTTTGGTTAAGCTCAATGACTTTCCTATAATACTAAAGAAAAAAGTATTTGAAATTTTTTTTTCAAATGTTGCATTTTTACTTTCCTACCATTTGATAACCTGGGCCACATGAATATTAGGAAGCACCAGGATAGAGGTTTTGAATAATTTTTTTTGTAGCCGTGCTGAGTGGCAAAACAACAGCATCTCATTCCCATGAGTTATGAAATTCTGTTTCAAATATTTCTGCCATTCAGTGGGGTTCCAGACTTTTAATATTGCCAAACCTCTATACTGTCAAAGTATGAATATCCAAAAACCTAGATAAAAGGAAGCAGACAGATAGCTTAGCATTTGATATGTTTGCATTAACAACTGCATTATCACTCCATGGACACCTTATACAACAGTGCTGATGCAGCGTCTATTCAGTGAAATGTCCTGGATGATGCCAAGGTTCCCACATCCATTATGAGGGTAAATGAAAAATGAAAATCCAAAAACATGAAAATGTTATAATAATGTAATGATGTTTAGTCAGACTGTGGGCAACTAGTGAATGTATAGTCTTGTGATGCATTGAGTCTGATCTATATCTGGTCTGAAGATATAAAAAAGTTCTCACTTAATTTTTGTTTGTCAAAAAGATTTTTGTGTTATGTTGTTTTCATAGGAATACAGTTTATATTTATTTGCTATTTATATTTCCATGTTTATAATATTATTACTCCGGAAACAATCCATTTATGGAGATGTTACTGTATTCAAACTTGTTTGTCTTGCTATGTTTTGGCTATTTTTCAATCCAAATTGGAAACATTTATTCAGCTCAATCAGGAAACATGGTGATTATCACAATTCGCTTCCAAAAATGACAAGTGCCTCCAAGATTGTACATCCATTATGAACCTACAGTGAACCTACCTTCTTGTATATTAAAGAAGTTTTTGTGAAAAGCTCTTGGATTAAGCAGTTATGCAGGATTAAGAATTCAATTTGGCATTGTTGAAGGCTAAAATTCAAATCTGTATCCTCCATTTTAAGATTTAGGACTTGGGTCATAGTTTTTTGAAAGTGATAAATTTTTAGTACATTACATGCATACATTATTTTAAGTGATGAGACTAGTTGATTTTGTCAGCTTGTTTGTACATCAAAAGACAAAAGTAACAAAGACATCAAAATTCATTATTCCAGTCAGAAATCCATCTAGTGTATTCTTGTATAGTATTTTAAATTTATCACACCATAGTTTTTGTTGTTAACAATTTATTCCAATATGGAAGGTCTACTTCAAGAGAGTAATCAATCAAAGCAGTTTTGTGTCTCAGAAAAAAAAAATTATTTTCTTTTTCGAAAAGCATGCAAGTTGTATTTGTTTCCAAGTAAAATAGCATATGTTTTGATCATTACTGTGACAGTAGACCTCCTTTTTACAGTTGTTTTTCTTGTTCAATTTGCGCTGCTGTTTCAGTGACCACAGGCTCGTTTGTACGTGTTAAACTTTGCATATGAAAAAGCCTGCATTGATTTTTAATTTGAAAATTTCTTAAAGTGCATTTTTTATGAAAATTGCACTTCAAAAGGAGGCTAAAATTAATGCATACAAATGATTCTGCAGTCAAAAAAACACAAAGCTTTATTGAACAGGAAATGGGACTATTGGGGGGAACCTCAGTCAGACTAGAGCATCATTCCTCAGGCTTAGCAGTGAAACCACCTTTATTGTCTTAAGACACCAAAGATTAAAGTTAACCACAACTATATTATTCTCTTAGGAATTTTTGGCAGAGGTTTTGAGTTTCTGCCAAAGTCTTTGTGGGTTCATTTCTATTGTTTGCTATTGAGAAACATGCCATATTACTGATGTTTATGACTCAAACTTTTGTATTCTGTTGGTGGAATCACATTAGTGGTTCATTTATAGTCTGAGATTTTATGTGTTTTCATATACTACCTTGGAAATGATGCTGTAGACATTTGCCCTTTCCTTATCATTTTTCCCATCAGTTTTACAATGTATGACATCTGCAGTTTTTAATTTTGAGGTTTTTGTTATTTTTTTTCCTGGAAATAATATGCACCTCAAGGTTTTAACTGGGATGTAGTTGCCATCAAGGTGGCTTTCCCAAAAAGAACTGTTTAATCCAAGAAGATTTTTCACATTTTATATGTACAGTGATTTCATTTTCTTATCTTGTTATTGTTCTTTACAGTTCCGTTATAGAAATAGATGAACAAACTGTGAAAGCATTTATTGATGAAGATGACTTTATCATATCTTTGGACTATGACAGCGCTGAAGGAACCTGTAAAATCACTCTAAGCCGCTCCCCCTCCAGATGACAAAAATCACCTTATCTGGTTGGGTGTTGCCTAAAATCTCTTTCAAGATGACAATAGAAACAAGGAGGTTCATTCCTAATCCATGTTGTGGATTTTTGTTTTAGCAGTGTGTGACAGATCAGGGGAAGATTCCAGTGTATTGTCTGGATACCAGGGTTATCATTCTGGAGTTTGCCTTTCCTCTAGAGACAGTAGATGATCAAAGACACATTTTGTGGACATTATTTATTTATTAAAAGAAGTAATCAACAGAAGCATTTGTTTTTTAATAACAAAATATTGCATCATAAAAAGAATGTTAAAGACACGACAAAATAAGTTAATTATTGGTAGGTACATATTATTGTCCTGTAGTGCACAATCAGCTTTAAGTTATTGTTCGTTTACAGTTTTGCTTGAATTTCTTCCAGCAAACAACATATCCTTTTTTCATAGAATCTATGTAACTTTTACCCAGTAAACCAGTTAATATTGTTTTGTTAGCCACTCTAGATTTTCATACTGAAATTGTTTTCTAATAATTATTCATTTTAGTTAAAAATTAGACTAATTGCATCTTAAATTTAAAGTGGGATGATCAAATTTTGGTATATCCATTTTATACTAATTTGTAACATGTAACCAAGTTTATGCCTACCGGTATTAGGAATTTGAAGACACATTCTCAACTTACATTTTGATTCAATAATATAGATTTAAGGGTGTTTCTTAGAATATTAATTTCATGAATGCCTTTCAAACTTTGCAGTATACTTGTATTCAAAGCGTAACATGAAAAATTGTGAATTATTTTTGCTATGGCAACATTTTGATTTCCAGGTACTTGGGGATATTTTTAGTTTTCCAGTGATTGCTTAGTCTTCCTCCCTTTGGGAGATGACACTGAAGCAGCTGCAAGGGAGACTAGTGATTACTGTAGTTCTTTTACAAATTTAGGACATTTTTTTCCAAATGTTTGCCTATATTCATAACAGGTATTTTGACACCTCATTTGATACCATCCCTTTATACAGGTAGAAATGTTAAAAACGTAGAATTGGGGCTGTTTCTATGATAACTGATCTGTGTAGTTGATTTTGAAAAACAGCTGGTTTATTATAATGCTGATCAATTTGGTTATGAAAATGATGTCAGAAATGGAAGATTGCACTTCACATTATTTTAAGGTCTTTCAATACAAGGAAGTAGAAAATTTGATCATCCTCACACTTTAAAATGTAGAGCAAAAAGCAATAGAATATTACAGTGTTTGAAATTTTAATCATCATCAAGCAAATGAAGGTAACTGATATAAGTCGAAATCAAACAAATGCCTTCATTGCTTAATGTTGATTCCAGATAACGAGTTTTTGACATAGTTTGTAATGTTCCAGGCCATTGCTTAATTTTTTTTAAACAGTCCTTTAGTGTATGTGAGTTTCTTGATGGTTTTAGCTAAGGCTTGTCAACCACTATGTTAAGATTCTTTTAACCAGAACCTGTTTTTCCTTTAATTTTGGGTAATTTTTACTTCAATTTTCTAACCCTTTTTTCCTAAAAATGTTATCTAAAAGCTATCTATTTCATGATGGTTGACCAACACCAGGCATTGAGAATGTATAGGCATTGATGAACTCTCTCTGTTAATCAATATTGGAATTTTTTACTTCTAATAATCTCCACTGAAACTCCTCAGGCAGTCAACAAACAGGCATTTGTGTATAGTAGATGCATAAGTTAAAAAATTAGATTCCATTATTTTCAGTAGGAAGTACATTTTTTTTGATGCTGACATGACATTAGGTACATACTCGAGCATCTAAAAATCTGAGTTACCATCATTACCGATGTATACATTTGAAAAGCGTTTTATAGGAATTTTATGAAAACAATATATTTTAGATATATTTTATATTGGGAATTTGCTTTAAGCACCTAATCAAAAATGCCCTTCCAAACCAGAAATGACCTTCTCTTGACTTCATTATCAGTACTATATTAGGAAATCTGTTTATTTGAAATTTGCTGTAGATCACCAAGGAAGTGAGTTAATGGATTCACTTTTATTTACTGATAACTATAGTTGTCTGAATATCCTATGTTAAACTATTCTGTTAACATGCTATCACAATAAAGATGATTTGAAACTGGAGTTGACATCAAACTTTTTCTGTAAACCAGTTTCTACCACAGACCTATTTGGGAGAATGAATTTACTTCGTTCTTTTTTTGGGGGAGGGCAGTTTTCAAGTCCATATGCGCCTATGAAATGCTTTGATTGATGTCCACCATAATGTCCTTTGTCTCAACAGAAAAATTGCAGGAATTTACAAGTGCTGT
>OCZR010119657.1:0-10387 GCA_900234385.1 Anemonia viridis | reverse complement strand
AATAATAATTCAAAGCTTCAAGTATCGCTGTTCTCGTTCATAACTACGTAAGAAAAATACTGCAGTAAATATAAAAATTACAAGAAAACTGATCCCCAAAGTTTTCTTTCGATGTTTGCCTTGTCAGTTCAGTTCAGTTCTGCTGTTCACTCAACAAATATTTTGTTGATTTCTTTACAAAATCTCAATAATATTAATGAATGTACCTTTTAGGAAGTGCTTTCTATTGGAATCAAAGATTATTTTTGCGGTGTAATCAGGCTTTTCTGGTCTACAGGCCACCGGGTTTTCACTGCTGAGTCAGGTTTCAGCCTTAAAATTCCTCATCGTAAACTTTAATTTTCTTTTGCTAAATCTTACTAACTTTTCCTGCGTGAAGAATTATCTCAAAAATCGTTGACTTTGAAGTGGATTTTCTTTTTCATCCTCCCATATTTTTTGTCTGAATTTGCGTTTTCTTTCTCGCATCGCTTGCCGCTTTTCTTCGGTTAAATTACTTCAAGCTAAGTGAACCAGATCTCCGTAGCTACCCCACTCTCACACGGTGAAGAAAGACCTGAAATTACCCGACTAACAGAGGAATACAGCGACTTGTTCACAGGACTCGGAAAACTGAAAGACTTTCAAGTGAAACTTCACATCGATGAGACAGTTCAACCAGTGGCACAGCCTCATAGACAAATACCTTTCCACGTTCGCAAGCAACTAGAAGAGCAGCTCGAACGGGACGAAGAGAACGGTGTGATTGAAAGGGTAGAAGGACCAACACCCTGGGTGTCGCCTGTTGTAGTTGCACCTAAGCCAAAACAACCAGGAAAGATTGCATACAAAATTCGTCTTATTAAAATACCTAAAACCGCGCGATTAACAAATAGATTGGGTCTAAAATTGGTGCTTATTGAAGGTTTCTACACTAACATTTAAACAAGTGCGAGGACGGTGAGTTACATACATTTATTTTCAAGCTTTCTGGGTTATTTGCTTTTACTCCATACATTTCTTTTGTGCTTGCTAACGCCATATTTTCTTCAGACAGCGAACCTTACTGCGCATGTCGGGTTCATATTTCTGGCTATGCATTACTATAAAACAGGAGGACTTCGTTGTTAACGGCAAAAAACGCACACCATCTGCCCAGAGATAAATAAATGTTCTCCCCGAAGGCATCGGGGGATCGGAGTGATCGACAAGCCGGCCCCCCGGCAGCCCGTATTAAACCGTATGGAACTATTTTCCATTTGTCCAGGAAAGCTGGTAGATAAATTCGACGGAGGCAAGAACGGGTCTAATGGGAATTAATAGACCTAACCGACCAGATACACCCGATGGGCCGCCATCTTGAATGTTTTTTGGTCGAGAACGCCCAAATTAGAGGACTGGAGCTTAGAAATTCCGAAAAATCGTTCAAATGGTTAGTACAATTGCGCAATTCACACCGATCGTAATGGCTTGACAAAAGCTTCTTAACGATTTTTCACTGTTTTTCGGTTGGAAGTTCCAAAAATTAAGAGTGACGTCGCAGAGCCATTTGTATTCCAACCGGTATTACCGGATTTTCTGGACAATTGAAAAACACCCCAGAGCTAGGAGCTAGTTTGTTTTTCGGCTTTACGAGCAAGCTAACTAACTACTGAACTAATAGTTAGTCTTCAGTCTACAATAGCACAAAACAAGCAACACGCGAATACCATCCCAAGTAGCTGAAAAGAGATTAAATGAAAGATAATCAGCATGTAAATTAATAAAGTGTAAACTTTTTGAATAAAACATGGAAAAAATAACCTTATTGATTGTCAACTTCTCTAACCTCAATAGACCAAATCCAAAACTTGCACCGATGTGAGGCTTGAATTGTGAACTAAGAGATATGGCGTGATTCGTCACGCCAGATCGCTTTGAGTCACGCCAGATCGCTTTGAATCACGCCAGAACGCTTTGTTCACAACTTAAGCCTCACATCGGTACAGGTTTTGGTTTGGGTCTATCGAACTGAGAGATGAATCGGTATCGTCTTTATTTTTACGTGGGTAGCAGTTAATAGCCAGTGGCTAACAAACCTATGGCCCTCTTCCATGGTCCAACTGGAATACAGAAGTTGATTATTGTGGAAGGGAGGGAAACCAGAGAACCCGGAGAAAAAACCGTCGACGCACGGGAGAGAACCAACAAACCACTCGACTCTTAAATGGTGATGAGTTCAACGATGAATCCGTGACCTCAATGGTGAGAGGCGACACCCCCTGTGGGGTACTTATATAGGGGCCATTGATACGGGGATAGGCTTTCGACCGGACTTTCGACTCCTTACCCTTTCATATACCATAATTTAGGGGAAAATATATAAGCTTTTGCCTGATAAGGTACCCCTTTTGAATAGATTTGAAGGAAAGCTTCGCCTTTTCTATACCAAAGTTAACAATTCCCACCCCTTCTCTATACCTCCGGCTTAAAAAAGGTTTACCCAGCTTTTTTAACCGTAGGCACATCATTCCCGTATAGTCCATTATGAGAAGTACTTCCTGGCCCAGGGTATGATTAAATATACAATAGTGATGAATATGTAATTTATACACCGTAAAGAGTGAGAATACTTACTGACCTTTCAGATATAGTCCGTTACTCTGATGAAGGACTAACGTCAGAAAGTATTCCCTCTTTTTACGTTGTATAAATTACATATTCATCACTATTGTTTCTTTAGAAACACCGACGCAGCCCACACTAGTTTATCCGGCGCTAGTTTATTATTTCTTTACGATTAAATATACAATTTAGTAATACTAGTCCTTTCATACCTGTACAGCTGATATCCCAGCTGCAATGGCTCCAATCAGAACCAAGTGGTTGTCTACATATGTTTTAAGCTCACTGACACATCCCTGTGGAATGGAAAAGATATGTTAGAAGCCAGGCCAACTTGATTGCCTTTCGGGTTCTTATAAGTATGCACCTATTTCAAAAAACCTTGTCGGTCGGAGATCTGAAATCTGAGACCGAAATGCATTGTGGACTGTGAGCTTTTAAATCAAAAACGAAAAAAAATGAATTATTTTCCCTTTAGTACCTTACAAAAAGTTCATATCTAAATAAACAACCACCTTTTGGCGATGTATTTTGATTTTAAAGTGTAAAAAAGACGTTTCTCTAGCCTCCCATAATTCATTTCGGTCACTTATTTCAGATCTCCGCCCGACGTATTTTTTAAATAGGTGTACGCACATGATGTCTGCGCGGAAAGAGGGCAATATGCCTGTGAGAACTTTAGCAGCCATCCTAAACCAGCACCCTAGATTTATAATTTTAATTATATTCGATAAACTAAAATCACATGAGTCACCGAGCCTGGCGAGACTCGAACCCAGGTCGGGTTGGTGAGAGGCGAGCGTTCTCGATCAATGCATAACACAAAGCAATACATCGATAATGATTCCATTACTTGTCTTATATTTTGCTAGTTGACTATAGAATTCGTTGCAGCACGTCGGAGTGCGCAGGTCATTTTAGACGGAACAAAACACTGGGTTTTCGATTCTCAGGAGATTGAAATTCTGTTGCCAGTTCAGTTTTTCTTTTGATCACGTGAGGGGGAGGGGAGTCTATCACTTATTGATATTTTCACCACAACTTTGTTTCGCGGATTAAATGAGATTCACCCTGGTTACGGCACTGTTATCATCGTTTTCACAAGCTTACGAGCTCAGCTGTCGAATTACTCCGGCATTTAGAGTATGACACGGATTTGACTACGATACGGATTTGAAGTGTTCATCCAATCAGGAATCGAACTTACGACAACAAGGATTGCGCGATACTGAAAAAGTACCGTATTCCGCATCCGTGCTCATCCAATCAGGAATATCGAGCCACCCATGTTACAATACGGTCAAAGTAAGATACGGCAAGTCGGCCTAGTTCATCCAATCAGAGGTCATATTTACGATCTGGCGTAACCTACGAAGAATTGTTTTAGCGGCACATCCAATCACAGAGAGGAAGTGAAAATTAAAAACAAATCAGGATCGAGAATTTCGATAGGGTTACGATACGGCAGCAAAAAAGTATCGTAGTCGTTTCCCACTCATACGAAAACGATTCTTATTTGTTTACCTTTTCATACACTTCCTTGTACGAGGGATCCTTGTAGCAAATCGTTGTGTTGGCTTTCTCGGTGCAACAACTGAGGGGTACATACTTGTTAGGGTTCAGATCCTTACGCCATCTGCTATCAATGTAATCCTTTTTATCTTTCGCCCCACAACATTTGAGCTGGACATGTAAAGAAACAAGAGATCCTAAATAAGAAGAAACCCCTTTGCGCGCGTCATGTGAATTTTGGCATTCATAGTCGTTTGTTACGTTTGTTTATTTATTGATGGCCTGGACGTATGAGCGCATTTATAAACAACATACTTTTCTCACTTCAAAATTTAATTAACCAATCATGGATATTAGCCAATCAGAAGAGAGCAGAATCGGTACGTAGCATATTGATCTCAGCCAATCACAACAGCCATCTGATCAGACCCTGGCTTCATTTCTTACTCCTGATTGGTTTAAGTTGAGTAAGTAAATAGTAAGTAAGTAGTAGTAGGTTAACTTTATCTATACGCGCTTGCCCGCGTCGACTTTGATAATGGACATCATTACTTTCACAACGTTTTCAATATTTACAAAGATGGCCGCTGTCTGAAGTAGTCGAAGTGTCCTAGAACCTTACCACTACCGTAAGAAGAAAGGAGGAGACCTTGTATGGTAAGAAATTGTTTGTTTGTTTTAATTTTTTATCTTTTTTATCCTGGGTGTCCCCATCCCTTCCCCGGCATTTCCTGGCTCGCTTTGCCCCCTGAAACTTACCCTTTGCTGCAGTGTGTTGATGTTATGATCAATCGTGGTATCAAAACCATACTTTTTCTTGATCTGGTTGGTTATTTCAGTTTGGATTTCTGTCTCAACCTGGAGAGTGAAAGGAGAGACAACCTCGTTCCCAGGGCCTTCTCTTCACGCCATATTGAAAATAGCGAGAAGAGGAGGACCTGGGATTTGGACACTATGGACGAGGAAGGTTTGGTTAATTCGTTGGATAATTGAAAAAGTTTGTTTGTTTGTTTGTATCTTGTTTGTTAAATATTGTTGGTTTTTGTTTGTTTGGTTGGTTGGTTAGGCGCAGTTCAGACGTCGAACTTTTGCCGTGTCGAAGGTAATTGCCCGTTGGCTCAAACGGCTAAGAAAATACAAAAAAATAAAAACAGTATAAGACATCAGCTCCTTTGCTTAGCACCAGTAGACAGCATTTATTGAGTTTCGTATACAATACTTTTATAAGTTTCTGTGAAAATAGAGCTCAACATCTGACGCAATTACATTCGACGCGGCAAAAGTTCGACGTCTGAACTGGGCCTTAGTTACAATGTTGGTGGTTGGTCATTTGGGGGTTTTAATTAAGCTTACCTTGTCGCGATAAATAAATCCAAGGATTCCGGCAACAGCTTCAGCACAGAATATGAGAAGAAGCAGAGCAAAAAACTAAAATTTGATAAAAAAAAAATAGCCATCTTATATACAGCAGAATCTTCATTTCATTTCATCAGCCTTTCCTCCTATATATTGCCCTTTTTCTTCGCTATTTTATTTTATTCATGCTTCTGCGGTAAAAAATCGAAACACATGCACATGCGAACTGACCAAGTATACCATGGAAACACTCAGAAGCAGGAAGGAAAAGCTTAAATTGAAGATTCGTATATATACACGCACGATTTTCAAAAATTATACATTGTCGATTGACAGATCTAAAATCTGAGATTGATCGAGTAATACGCTGCAAAATTAACGTAGATATGTATTAGCAATAAGTGGAACTACTAAAGCCCAATGGATACTCTCGTCTCCGTACTCGCGCTTCCTGTTGACGTTTACTCACCGTTCCCAGCATGCATCGGTTTTCTCTGACTGCACCACAGCATCCCAGGAACGCAACGATCACCACGAAGGACCCAGCGGCTATCAAGATATTGGCAGATACAGCATATCCACTGTAGCCTAGGAAAGAATCAAACTGGCCTGCATCTATCTTGGTCCAAATACCAATACCAAGCACTGCTAACCCTGAAAGCTAAAGGAAGAAAGGAAAAGATGGGTTTCCTGTGTAGTTGGTGACTGTTGGGGACTGGGTTGGGAAAATAGGCTAACTTGGTCAATACGATGGGGAAATGTCTGCGCATGCTCTGTCTTTATGCAAATTATTCGGAAACGTCTTCGTGTCAATATCATTCCCAGACCCTGCGTTTCTCGGTCAGCAATGAGAAAGAGGATCCTCTGGGGAAACCAATCTTCTATATGTCTCATTTTAGACTTCGTTCCTGCACTGCTCATGCCCGTGGTCTTGCCCGGTATTATGACAGCAAAAAATTGTCCTATAACAGTACTTCTCTTCCGGTTTCTTTTATTTCGTTGAGAACCAATCAAAGTCGATCGACCTCAAAATAATTCGTCTAGTCTCTCGTTTCTTGGTGCTGACCAGGAGACTCTCAGGCTCTAGGAACCGATTTTTCTCTCTCACAACCTCGTTCCCAGGGCCTCCTCTTCTCGCTATTTTCAAAATGGTGAGAAGAGAAGGCCCTGGGAACGAGGTTGTCTCTCTCATGCACTAAATTGTCCAACAATTTAGTTCCAATGTTAGTTCACACAGTAAAAAAAACATATTTTTCTTGCGACAGTTGTGTTTACATCTTCTCAGATTTAATTTATTCATTCCAGCAAAGAATTCTTTGACCTAGCAGGCATGGGCCAGTTGCAGTAACCTTTGACCTCAGTAATGCGTGCTTTTCGTATCACTGCCAAGAAAGTAATCCTTTTAAAAAAAATCTTAGTTTCAAAACATTGTGTTAAATAATATGCAAGAGCACTAAAGCTGGCCAGATGCCGTGACTATTCTTATAAAATCTAGCGTCAGTGACCTAAGTTACGAAAAATACTATGAATTTCAAGTAATAACAAACTTGATGGATATTGTCAAAATAAAATCAAGAAATAAAGCGCTAGCTGCTACAGAATGGGCTTGGAAATACTTAAACCGAGTGACGATTAATGGATGAAGAGATTTGAAAAGCCCGAGAGAGAGAGAAAAAAAAAACAAAATTATCTGAATATTTAATACTACTCTTTATTTCAGTGGAGCAAAAATACTTAAATAGCGTTTTACGAATACCAATTAATGTTTTATTCATGTTTATATTTTGGCAAAATATTCATCCGGCTGCGAGACAAAAGAGGAATCATCGATCTGTGCGGAAATATCGCACTCATTTATCCCTACGTGCTAGTTTGTGTACATCCTCTCCGACTGACATTAATTTCCCGAATTTTTCGCTCCGACAGAATAGAATTGAACCTCCAATAGAAGAACAAATAATGACATACTTTTAGGTTGTTAAGCGTGTTCCCTCCCTGCTTAATTATTTAGCATGTCATTGACGATTCTAATCATGTCACGACACCCCGAGGGACTCTTCGTAACATTGTTATTTCATTAGTAGTTATTTCCTTTAGAATTTTAAATTATAAAAAAAAGAATTTTTTTAGAGGAGAAAGTTTGTTATACCGTTTGTTTAACGTTTGTTCCACGAGGCCAATTCCTTTGTTAGACTTTTGTCTCTTTGTTTATCTCTCTGCTCCTTACACATGTCATTGAAAAAGGTTACACTTCGCTTGTTCAATGCTCAGCTGTGAATTTGCAAAGCTTTTTCTTCGGTTGCTTCGGAAAACTGTTTTATTTCAAGGTCTTAAAAAGCATTCTAGGACTTCTATGAAATAGATGCTAAAAAACAAAGCCTTTAGCAACGCTGAAACTCTTGAACAGACATACGAGAAGTTTATATAGTGTTTTGCCACTGAAACTCAATATTGTGACTGGCCGAAAAAAACTTCAACAAAATGAATTTTTTCCTTTACCTTACGCAAAACAACCCAAAATAAACCTGCCCTCAGTTAAGGACCTTGGTTACATATTAATCCGGTCGAGAAGTAAGTTATTCAAAACAGCAGAACTCAGCCGCGCTAAACCAAAATAATAATCTGTCGCCATGTAATATTGTTAATATAATTTTGGGTGTCATTACCACCTCTTAGCATTGAATTTCCACGCTACTGTACCGTGTTATGATATCTAAAACGTGCCTTAGTTACAAATATCGACTAATATATTATGGCTCAGTGTGCAAGTGTGGCTTTGTGTACCAATAAAATTCAAATATCTCTTACCCAAAAGAAGAAGTTAAAGACGAAGAGAAGAAACTTGGCACACTTCACTCCACACATGATCGTATTTCCTCGCTGTTTTTATCGCTGTCTCTGTCCGTTTATGAAAAATTTCTCAAGCAAAATTGAATCTTGGAGATTAATAATGATTTCCTGCTGTTCAACTCATGACTCAAGGACAGATTGATAGGGAAATATTATTCAAAAACAAGTCATAGCTTCCTTAAATGGTTTCAGGAAAAACAATGTATTGTTCTTTGTGTCATGTTGCTATGGATACCATTGAGCTCCACAACGCTATTGTGTTTCCTATCAAATTATAATACTTGCACTAATTATCAAAATTAGGGATTGCATATCAATTTTAAACCATGTATTTGCCTAAAATTCTTAATTTTTTTCGCTCTATGCCTTTGTTTTTTTCCCCCGGAAAGAAAACATGGTTTAAGAAGAAAAAGCGTTTTGGATATTTTTCAAACCACCGGTACAAAATGAAACAGCAATTTTGATGTCACATCACTCTTTCAGTTACAATTTTAATAATAGCTGTTATGGCAGTTGAGCCTACCTGCCCAAACCTAGCTTTTTTGAGGATCATTCAAACGAGGCCATCGAGTCGATACGATGCTTATTGTCTCATTTAGATCACATTTGCATGAAATTTCAATAACAGAAATCAGTGCTGAAAAGCAGTAAATTTTAACCATTCGTTTTCTTTCTCTGTCTCCTCCTTTCTCTTCCTGATTCACATCTTCTATAAAAACAAAACGATTAGAAATAAGAAGTCCCCAGCACTGTAAAATATGAAAGGATATTAAGGAAAGCTTTGCTTATTTTAGAAGCGAGGGTATTCCGGGATAAAGACCCGGAAATAAATGCGGAATTTAATTTCCGACCTAATTTCCGACCTCGCACTGTACTTGAACACTTGCGGCCAAAGAGACGAAGTAAAACAAAAAGCTATTGGTACAAACTGTAAAGCACTAGTTAAAATAAAGTAAACAATACAATAAAAATTCTCAAAGAAGTTAGTAATACTATGATGGTCACTTTGCACAGATATCTAAAAACCCTGAGGAGGTCTGGAAAACAATCGCGTAAAACTAAAGATGGTATCACAAAGTAGCGTCCATCACAACAGACTAAACATCCGTTAATGACTCTAAGAGAACTGCAGAGTTATTTAATGCGCATTTTTACGAAATAGGGATAAAGCTAGTTCATTCCTGAGGGATCCTTTGCTTTCCATAGTACTTCAGAAAAGCGGTAAGCTCAGCATTTCATTTACACGTAGTTGGTGAAAGAAGGTGCAAGATCCATCGATAGCAAAATAAACACAAGTCTCGACCGAGTTTCGTCCCGGCTAATTAAAGTGGCAGTCCCTGCTATCTGTAAATCCCTAGTTGCAATTTTTAATCGATCAATCTGTTGACAGTGGAATTTTTCTATCTGACCTAAAGCTTGCCATGGTGACTCCAATCCACAAAACCAACGATAAACTGAAGATGACTTTGAAAACAACTATCGATTAATTTCGGTGTTAATTATCATAACTCGGCTAAGATTTTTTTGAAAGGATTGTGTTCAACAAGTTTTGTGAATATCCCAGTTCAAATAACTTGCTTTCTGATAAACAAGTGGATTTAGACCACTGCACTCAAAATCGCACTACAGTACTACACTGCGGAAGCCACTGCCGCCGAATGGCCAACAAACATGGGCCAAGGAAATTAGTTATACAAACTGTCACTTTCCTAGATTTTACGGAAGCATTTGACACAGTTGTGGCCTTGACCATACTATCCTTCTTCACAAGTTAAATTAATACGGCATTGCAGATGATTCGTTGAGGTGGTTTATTAAAAATGTTCAAATGAAATCACAATATATATAATATGTGGTTTATGATACAATGGAAAGTGAGAGCAGCTATGTATAATTATAAAATAACTGATATAAATCTTGCGTTCTGATTGGCCAAAACTGATCAAGCGCGCGTGCGATGTAAGAGTACACAGCACGCGCGTTTGCATCGGTTGGCGGGATCTTTTCAGTGCCGTGGTTGTCATTTATAAAAGAAATAGAAAACTCGCTTGCTGTGCTGTGTTCAGTTATAAAGCACTTGGGGATT
>OCZR010119600.1:0-10937 GCA_900234385.1 Anemonia viridis | reverse complement strand
GGGTTTTTCTCCAGGTTCTCTGGTTTTCCTCCCTCCATAAAAATCAAAATGTCAGTTGAGTTTGTTTGATGTGTTGTTCTCTCCCTTGCCGCAAACTTTAATGCCATAACGAGTGCGTAAGGAGGAAAAACATCCCCATCAGCTTAAAGCCTAATAAAATATTGATTTATTTCCACATATTGACAAAACATATGAGGTCAACAACATTAATACTGACCTGTTTCAGGGTCGGTGGTGACGGCAGCTGTCAGACCAACCCCTGATGATCCTCGGCCTGTAGTAGGGATGGCTCTTGGTGCAGAATGTAGAACATATCTAGAAACATAAGAAACATTTTTATTTATGTCTATGACTTCTTGTAAAGTGTGTGTTTTTGTATTGGAAAGACAACTAAAGCTACGGACGCTTAACTAAAGTATGCTGTGATTGTAACAATAGTGATGAATATGTAATTTATACACCGTAAAGAGAGAGAATACTTACTGACGTTTCAGACATTAGTCTTTCGTCAGAGTAAAAGAGAAAGTGATAGTAGAGGAGGTGTTTATATAGGCAGCGAGAGAAGTAAATAACTGTGAATGGGCAGTTTGGGCAAATTAAGAAGATAACACAATCATGCTAACAATATCTACCTGAGCATTTGCGATTTGGCAGTAGAGGGATCCCCAATCAGTAGGATATTGATATCTCTATAAACAAGGAGAATAGGTTATTTTAGTAAAGGGCAAATAAAGATGATTCCTCTTTCTCTGGTTACTCACCCTCTGAGTCTGGTACCGTTCTCAAGAATCTTTTCAGAGCCTCCGAGCAGGAGGCAGAGAACAGCTTTCTTGATGTACTCATGGCCATGAATGGATGGTGCAAGGGATCTGGACAACATCTCAAACACATCCTGAAATAATAAGCAAACAAGTTTAGCTGTTAGCCAAGGAATGATGGATGAAATGAAAGAAAGGAAGGATGAATAGGATGGATTAGTAAATTAGATGGACTGTTGAGTGAATTGACGTTAAGGATTGGTAGATTAGATGGTTAGGTCGGTGGGTGGACAGATGGACGGACGGACAGATGGATGGGATGTTTTCCTTTTCTTTCTACAGATTACTTTTTGGTGTTGATATTTCTAACCTAGAGTAATATCTCATCATACCTGTTTGCTGCGACTGAATTTTTTGATCTTTGCAACATCTGCTGCAGAGAAATTAGGTGCAACTTCTTTGCTCATGACTTGAACATTATTAGTTATCAACACTGTCCTGAAAATGCAAGAGACATCAATTCTCAGCTGTCCCATCTCAATGTTCCCTCTTTCCTATACAAACAAGCAACATATTTTACATCGTTCTTACTGGGATTTTCATTATTATGCGGACCCCGAAGATACAAGTTACTCGTTGGAATTTCGTTTTTTCACTGCCACCAGTCAAAAATATAAAATATACCGACTGATTATCATTAATTGACGGCAGCGAAAACACTGTTTGCATGTTGATATTTGTACTTCACTGTCCGCATAATTATGAAAATTGCAGCAAAGGGGCACTTGGATGAAATTCGATGAAAATTGGAAACCACTTGAAACTTGGTTAAACTTATTAAATGGACCCAAAAGTAGCCAAGCAACATATTTTATTCACAGTTAAACATTGTGGTTAAAAAATATAATTTTTCTTCAGCATCTAACTAAGTTGTGAGTAAATGACGTCATTTACTCAACCCTATTGTTCATTTAGCTTTTTAAACCAATATTTCTTAACTGCAAGTGGTTCCTAACCCAAAAATTTAGCCAATCTGGCTTTAATAGTAACAATTGACTCATATTTTCCCAAAAAAACAGGGAGTTTTCATCTGAGTGCCCCTTTAAAAAACAGCCCACAAAGGGGCTGGTTAGGGGAAGCCAAGGAGTCTCCTCGACCTGCCCACTTCATAGTAACTTTGGGGATTTTTCAAATCATAAAGAAGCATGAGTGGTGCAGGTAAGATCGCTCCGCACAAAAATGACACAAAAAATCAGGATTTTATTGTCGTACTAACCTGAATGTACCAGCTGTGAATCCTCCTTTCTTTGACGGCAAGCAGCGGAATGTGCCAACTATTTGTACTCTATCACCAGGCTGACAGACAAAAAGAACAATATACCATCATACATTATGATAGAAAAATGTGTGTGAAGGTTTGCTCTGCATGTGAAGCTACAGAATATGTTGTGGTTAACAGAAAACAAGAGAGTGTACTGGACACAGCACAGGGAGCGTGTTTTTATAATCCATTTATAAAACACAAATTGGAATAACTGTTATTTTGGATACAAATGACGATATACAAACTGCACTTGTATGCTCTTATATAGCATGCGCTCTCAACCAATCAGACGACAATATTGCACAAGACCACTATTTACCTTGCATTTATCAACAAGATCATTATCGGAAATGATGTCCACTGATCTGGGTAACTGCCCTGCTGGTGCCCTCTCTGGCATTTCCTGCAGCGAGAACATAATTCAATATTATTAACTGGATTACCACTATGCTCATAACTACGCACGGGCCGCCAGTTCAAATTGCATTGCAAAAGAACACTGCCGTCAATCAGCACTGTACAAGCTGTTCGGAATTTATTCAAGTTGAGCTTTTGAATGGGAATTCAAAGAAATGTCTTGATATAAAAAAATAAGGCACAAACACTTCATCCTTTATTGAATTTAGCTTGGCTTCGATCATTTTTGTTGTTGGATGTAGTCTTTGAAGTAAGCATTCCTGCGTGCACAAAATTTCAAAGCCACCGTCCGAGAACACATAAACAAGAAGTATTTGGAGATTTTTGGGTTCAAATATATATATTTTCATTCAAAAGTAAGTGAAGAAGAATAAAGCAGTATTGGTATCTCAGTCTACTTTATATCAAAACAAATTTCTTCGAGTTTCCATCCAAACGCATGACTTTAATATTCCAAACAGTTTGATTGACGGCAGCGATTATCAAATTTGTAATGCAATTTGAACTGGCGGGCGGCACATTGGTATGACATAGTAGTAATATCAAGAGATTGAAAATAAGCTCCTGGAGATGGAAGGTGGAAAACTAGCCGAGTATTCATCTGAGATCACTTAAAAAACAGACGAGAATGTTTGAATAAATAAGAGCATAGAGGTATACAATAACATCTGAACCAAATACTAACATACCTGAATAGTGAATGTTTGGTGATCCTTGTATGTCGAAAGGCCATACTCTGTCTCCAGAGGATTTCCATCTTCATCCTGTCAAAATTATCATGTAACATGATTAATTAGTCCATTATTTGTTGAAAATTACAGTGGCATGTACACAATAATTTGTAAATAATATTTTCTATTTAACACCCTATTATTGCAGACACTTGCTAAAATTATACACACCAAGTGATGGTCCAAAGGTTGTTCACCATGACACAAGATGACCATATGTAGTAGTATAGAAAGACACACAAAAGCATGAAACTCAACCAACCTTTGTGGGATAAACAGAGCTTGATGGTGCGGCATCTAGTGATGTCATGTCAGTGTATCTTCGCACCAGTGTTTTCTTGGTCTTGGGACAATAATGAACACTACGTACCACCTTGGGTCGGACCAATGAACCTGAAAACAGCAAGGCAAAGGTTGATGTTAAATGTGATAATAGTAGTCCTTATAACAGACTATACAATGCTTCATCTTACAAACAATAAAGTGAGTTGAAAGTTCTATAATAAACATATCAGACTAGATCAACAGTAGAGCTACACATACTTACATTTGGTAACAATTCCCTCCACACACACCATGGATCCAAGGTACCTTGAGGACAGGGATCTGGGGGTCACATGTTTCGCACCAAAACTGGGACAAAAATTCAATGAAATTCAAGCAGGCTTGTGTTTTACAATAGATTGAACATACTATTGAATGAATAAATGGATGAATGGTCTTACCTTCCTTCAAAACCAATAAAAAATTCTTCATATTTTTTACCATACGTTGTATCAACAGTCCCTACAAATTCTTTTAAAGCATTCTGTATGGAATAGAACAATATAGCACTCATGATTTGGTCCCTTTATTTTTCCTTTTCCATTAACCTCATAAGAATGAGAATCTTTGTCTGAAACAATGTCCAGGGGAATGAAACATGGATTCAAATATAAAAACATGAGTCTCAAAGTTTAAGGTTTAGTGTTACCTGGAAAGCCAAGAGCTCTTCAAATCCTTTGTTCAGTAATCTGGCAACAAAAAAAAGATAAATTGATGAATGATTGTGTCTTTAGAGTGCACGCCATAAATTCGTGAAATAAAACTTATTATGTATTGTCAAACTGCACTAGTTTGTACAAATTAGTCGATATCACTGGAGCAGAACAGTTTTTAACACGTGTAGATTTGTAGGGAATGTACAAAAGAAAAGATGATAATTAGGCCATTTCACACATGACACATTCTAAACTATATTCACAATGATGATTAACAATAAAACCATTATTTATAACACCATCATTCTTTCGTGTCGTTGTGGTTCTTTATGCCTCAGTGATTCTTAGTTTGTAGATAACTAAATAGTTACAAATTTAAAAATACTACTAGGCCCAGGTCAAACGTCGAACTTCACGAGCTGAACTCATTGAAACAATGGATAATAAGGCGGTCTTCCTTGATGCCATTAGGGTCGGCTCATGTGAATACTAGATATTCTTTGGCACTAGATAGTAAGCAGTTGTTGCACAGATTTATGGCGTTCTTCATAAGTTCACAAAACATAAAAGAAAGTTTTTAATTTCTTTTATAAAATAAAATGCTCAAGTATGGCGAGTGGTCTCTTAATACACATGTAATCGACCAATCAGAAAGCAAGAGAATTTTATAACATTTTTTTTACAATTACACCTATAAAGTACAGATTAGATCTTTTAAACTATTTCTGTATTCCTTGATTAAATATTCGCTTACTCAATTCAGCTAGCTTCATATTTCAATGATTAAACACTCACAGGTTTGTTCGTTTCTCATTTTTTCGTCGTAGATCATTCACATTCACAATCAGACGACATTCATTCCTTGAGATCATATCTCTTACTTTGCCGTGATAGACCCCTTGATCCTCCTGAAACAGCACAAGTAAAATGACGTTCATACACAATAACTTAACATTAGTTCTCAGTGAAGAATGACGTTGGTTCCATGCATTACCCAATTCCATACTTTGAAGACTGGGACGAGTTCCTACATTTTGATGAATGTCAACTTGAGTTTCACCTAGAAAGAAAGAACATATCGAGCTTTGCAAAATCCCGAAGTTTTGGTGTTAATTGGTTCAATATTGAACATTTTACAGCTTTGCTAATATGGTAGAATTTACAAAGGAATGTATGGTTGTAGGGACTGTTGTCCCATATTTGTCCCTACAACCGTACATTTCTTTGCAAATTCTTCCATTTTGAAACTGTTGTGAGTCATTCAATATTGAACCAATTAACACCAAACTTCGGGATTTATCAAAGCTCGATATGCTCTTTCTTTCTAGGTGAAAGAAAGTCGACATTCATCAAAATGTAGAAATGCTTCCCAGTCTCACGGTATGGAATTGGCTAAAGGAACATCAAAATTAGTGACATAAACTTGCAACATATTGAATATCGTATTTGCGTCCCTGAGTGAAAATGACTGAATGGCACAAAGATATCATCACTTGAAGCAAAATGTGAGTCATGAATATTAATAAGATCAATCTTAGAAGTGTATATTCGAAATCTAAAGAATTTTGTTTTCTTTTTTTCTGGAGTCCAAAATAGCAATTTATTTGTCTATTGATTCAACTTAACCAATCTTAAACCACACATGGAAGATGAATAAAATATCCTGAAAAAAATCTGAAAATTTAGACAATTTCTTTAGAAAAACGTGATTTATTTTTCCCGGGAAAAAAATATTAAAAGCTCATGTTTGGACTCTTTATTCGTGTATATGAGTCTTAAATTCATTATATTTGCTAGAATTAAGTCAGAAAGGTAGAATAATGAGTGAAAAAAGAGAAAATTGTGGAGATTTTTCTCTCACGTTGAACAAAAAACGTTGTCAAACACATGAAAATAATCCCAAAAAAATAACAGAAATCGAACAAATTTTCACTCACATCGTCGTCAAGAAAGTCGAGATACTCTCTCTGAATCCCTCTGAGGTATTGGTCGTTGTCTGAATCCATTTTTTGGGGTGAATTTTGGAAGAATTCTTCACTAAACAACGAGTTGTGTTTCACTTCAACAAGAACTTCAGCAGGAGAACACACCACGTGATTAGATTACACCACGTGATTAGATTTTCCCGCCAAAATCGGGACTTTACCATATATGGAATGGTTCAACAGGAAGCCCAGGCAGTTTCATAGTAGAACCTTTTAGGTACAAATACCCGTTACTTTGGAAGTTTTCTTCTAACGTACATACCAAACAACTGTAATATTTAGTGAAAACTAGTTTCGTTTATAATAACCTCTTCAGTTTACTAACTAATGTTTACAACAGTTGAAAAATTCATACACGTGTACAAATATAGATAGAGCGCGCGCACGAACCATTTGTGAACCATGTAGCAGTTTCGTTCTGTTTATACTGAATTTTTAACAAATTTCAAAGACTCAAATAAATAACTGTTAATGTATATAAATATATATAAATGAATTTGCTAGTTGTACAACTTTTTAAAATATTTTAGCATTTTAGCCCAAAAATTGAATTGAAAAAATTATGGTACCAAACTTTTTTGATCAATAGCCTCAGTTTTCCATTTATTTTATAATTAGTGAAAATACCTTGTTTAAGATAATATAATATTAAAAGTTTTTTTTAAAGGCGCTAATAAGCCTACACTACTATCCATACTGGGTTTCCTGCTTTTTTCCGACGAATTAACGAATATGCACGAAGACGGACGAAGAATTACAAATAAGGTTCGTGATACATTCGGGTTAATTTTGTCGTACGAAGGATTACGAAGAATTACAAATAATGTTCGGAATTTATTCGAGATAAATTCGGGTTAATTTCGTCGTACGAAGGCTCACGAAGAATTACAAATAAAGTTCGGGATACATTCGGGTTGATTTCGTCTTTTCCTGGTTCTAGTTTTCAAAATGGCTGGAGAGAAAGTTATCAGAAATATCACAGGGGTTTATGGAAGGCTATTTGATCACAGATCAGTGATAGGAGGAGAGTGTAAATATTTTTATAAGGAATTTGAAGGCAAGAGAAATGATCGGGAAGTAGAAAGGTTAAAAGAATGCCTGTTAAAGGTCCATCAGATTGAAAGTGTAATACCAAAGTCCATTGAAGAAGCAGTTTTACTTGAAGATCTTAAAGAAAAGTTGAAAACTGCGAGACAAAGTTGTCATGATATTCTTGTTAAAGAAGAAGAAGATTTGCATGAAGAAAGAAGGGAAAAGATCAAAGAAGAAGCCAGGAAAGATTGGGAAGATTTTCAACAACAAATGATTGAAGAAGAGGAGAAGGTTAAGGAGGAGTTTGAAACAGAAGCTCAAAAACTGAGGGAAAAATATGGAATGACAGAAAAGAAAAAAGAACATTGAAAAAGAAAAGAAAGAAAAGCAATGAAAAATGACAACAGTTTCTTTACAAATAATTTTAAAAAATATCTAAATATTGATAAAAAATATTTCAAAAATATTCAAAAAGGCAGTGGTACTAGAGCTAAAATGCCACAATAATAATTAATCTTAGATCATTGACTAATGATTTCTGGGAATAAGGGTTGTGGTAGTAGTAGTGGTTGTGCGTTCCAGGGTTCAATCTGATGCACCGCGGTAGTCAATGAATTTCATGGTCCACGAAAATCCAAAAATATATAGGCAGCTTACAGAATCTGTTTCCATCGTGACAATAAAGTATGAAAAACACTTCTTTGTGGCTTCATGGATGATTTACTGCAATTTTCATAAACATGGGAACTCAGTAGTTGCGAGTTACTCATAGGAATTTGGTTTTTCACTGCCGCCAGTCAAAAATATCAAAGGTACCGACTGATGATCATTGATTGACAGAAGCGAAAAACAAAATTTCAACGTGCAGCTTGCAGTCACGGAGTTCGCATGTTTGTGAAAATAGCAGTAAGTGTTTACTCAGAAACGTTGGAGTTTCTATTTTCATCTTCTGTGAAATTTTTTATTTGATTGTTGGAGATATCAAAATAAACAAATCACGGTAAGTGACAGTAAGTATTGTTATCCTTGACAAACAAAATCTGCAAATAAGCCTTCATCAAGAGCAGCACTTACTGATCTTTAAATTTGAACAAAGTCTAGAAGGAACTAAGACTAATGTGAAACAATGACTATCATACTGTATATAGGTTTTTAATTTTTGCAACATTTCACTATTTTGCAATAAGTTAAGTATGGTTTGTCTTTTAAAGTCATAAGAATACCTTGTTACAAAACTAAGACCAAGAACGATTCAAAATTGTCTGCTAACTAAAAATTATGTAACTAAAAAGAGTTTCGTTCATTACCATTTTCTTTGCTAAACTCTGAATGACACAACAGTATTCAGAGTTAATAGACCTGAAGCATGATGACGTTTCATACCTCAAAGACCACAATCCTTTTCAAACTTTCTTTTGATATTCAAATGCCAAAACTTGAAGAATTTGAAGACAATAGTAGAAATTAAGAAATCAAAGGAAGCTATCGAAAGGGATTGTGGTATTAGAGGTATGAAACGTCATCATGCAACGGGTCTATTGGGTGATTTTAAATACTCAAAAGCAATACGACTGTTGTGTCAACCAGTGCAAAGCAATGAAAACTGTGGAACAATGGTATTGACAGCTGAAATAAGCTTCTAAAAGCTAGTATACAGATTCTACTTCACCATCCCATCACTGGGACTAACTTATGCTACACTACATCAATAATTTTAAAATTAACATCTATCTAACTAAAGTATTTACACAGACATAAGATATTTACATTAGGGAATATATACACTGGAATATATATGTAAGAGTTGGATTTCTTCATGTAGGGCCAGCCCACATCAGTATGCAACTCTGGTCATAAGTATATTATGAACTTCTTGAACGTCATAATCTTCTTATGCGATCTTTCATGATCTTCCTAGTTCCCGCCAAACTATCTTTTCCTTTTCTTCTAGTTTTGCTTCTTGTTTCCATTCCTTCACATGGAGCCTCTAATCCCATTCTTTCACACGGGCTCTCTAACCCTCTACAAAACTGTTCTTTGTGGTTCTTCGTATCTTTGAGACAAACCGAACAAAATTCAAGCCCACACCTTTGACAGCAACAATGACTTCCAAGCACTTTGGCATAGTTAGATGGTGACAAGCACTTGGGACATGGACGAAAGTTTTCAGAGGGAGTAGTAGTCACAGGTGTAGATTTTTGTTGTGGTAAATTTGGAAGCTGAGCTCTTTTGCTTGTTATTGCTGCACTTGAAGTGACTTTGTTGACATCAATGTTCACTAAGGGTTGTCTCTTGAAGTTGATGTTTTGGGAAGAAGAGTCTTGTTTTACACTATTTGGAGACCCAAGATTTTCCTACAAAAACATGCAAAAATGAAGATTTTTATAAGCCTTTCATTGTAGAGTATGTAAAAAAGATTGCATAGTTGATAAATAGGTAATTTATACACCATAAAGAAAGAGAATAATTACTGACGTTTCGGAAACTAGACCTTTTTTTAATCCGACGAAGGACTAGTGTCCGAAATGTCAGTAAGTATTCTCTTTCTTTACAGTGTATAAATTACCTATTTATCACTATTGTTTCTTTAGAAACAACGACACAGCCCACACTAGTTCACCGCTAGTTATCATCCCTGCATAGTTATTAGTTTTTCTTGGCTGATTTAAGTCAGTGTATGACTAACCCATAGACTGAATCTTAGAACAAACTCTGGGCTGGTGTAAACCCAGGTTCTCACTAGCAATGCAAGTATAATGACACCCAAGTGTAGACAATACTTAATGGATAATATAGACTGAATGATTTGTTCTTAGTCTTGAAGTATAAAGGAGTTTTCTAAGAAAGATGTTCTGGACCCAGTTGTACGAATCCTGGATAACGTTGTCCTGGCACTAGATAAGAGTTATCCAGTGAATAGAATTTGTATAGGTTTTATCCGTTGGATAAGGATTTACCCGGTGGATAGCGCTATTCAGGCTTCATACAACCAGCCCCTGATATTCTGTAATTCAGGGTACAGCTAAAATAAAAATGGAATTCAGAATGTTGGGTATTACAGACTGAGGGAGGAAAACCAGAAAACCCTGAAATAAACTCAAATCAACGAAGCAAAAGCAAGGCTAGCAAACATTACTCATGTGATGTGGTGTCCAGGAATCAAACCTGAGACCCCAGAAGTGAGTGCTCTAGCACAATACCACCCTTTAATAATAAATTCCTGTTGAATAGCAAAGCAACAGCATCATGTTTGGAAACGATTCTTTTTCCCTATCTGGACATTTACAAACTGTCATTCAGTATTCTGCAAACTCAGTCATTTCTACAGCTGGCTGTGAATTGCTTTTACACTGCAGTCAATCAAAGCTGTCTTATCAGTTGATATCTTTATATTTTTGAATGTTGGAGTCAAAAACAAAATTTCAGTAAGCAATTCCAACAACTTAGCTTGCAGAATATTGACAATAGAGTACCGAAGTGTGACGTCACAAAATTAATTTTTTTAGATATTATGGGATTTGTTAACATATTCTGAAAGGGCATGAGAGTGAAAAACTACATACAAAATTTCAGGGTCCTGGTGCCAATTGGAGCCAAGATATTAGTGTTTTTATGGTCGAGTGACTCCATACATTTCCTTGTAAATTCGACCTGGTTCCTTTTGTTTGGAACTAGGTCAAATTTACAAGGAAATGTATGGAGTCACTCGA
>OCZR010119424.1:7787-20059 GCA_900234385.1 Anemonia viridis | reverse complement strand
ACGTGAAAACGAGTCTCCCAGATACGCTTGGAGCAGTGATCAGTGGGGTCCGGCGTCGACGGTTCACTCAATCTCCGCATGTGTCTAGGCCTTTCGGCGTTAAACGCCTCGTACTCTTTGGTGCTCTTGAAGATCCTCACAATGTTCTTTCGTTTCTCCTGCCGCCGGTCCATACCACCCGAGGGCATACTAAGTTTCTGCGATGACTGCTCCATAAAGCTATGAGAACCTGTTCCCGAGCTTTCGTTGCGCCGTTCCACTGAGGTAAACGGCCTTGGCGACGATAGATCGTCATGTCGAGTGAAAGAGGAAGACACGACCACGACATCGGTATCTCTTCCAAAAGAGCTCGACAGTAGGCGACGCGGTATCGGCACTTCTGATTGTGGGACCCCATGCAGCAGCTTTTCTGAGCTTTCTTCAACTGATTCCAGTAGTTGAGAAGGTAAGCTAACGTACAGCTTGTCAGCGTCGCGCATTGAACATAAAGAGGTGGGAAAGGCTCAACCACGACGCAGTTTCATGACCGTGCGCTCGAGCCACAAACCGAACAGCGGTAAAACATAACAGAACAAGAATTCCGTTGTCGTGCAGACTAGCACGAACACACGCGATGCAAGCTATTCTCTTAGTTATTGTGAAAGGGTCGCCGTGAGTTTCTGCAATGCGCTCCAAACTAGGATCGTCGCACGCGCCGTGACGAAGAAAAAAACAATGCTTCGTGTTGACGCCATATGCGCCAACAAATGCAGACGGAATTTTAAATAGCGATGCTATTGCACGCTCAGTGTACAATCCTGTTCACATTAAAAACAGGCCACAGCCAAGCAAAGTCGAATTATCTCTTTCTCTAGTCTGTCGGATGCCTGCAACACCCGCCCCAAAATGCACGCCGTATAAGCCGCTGACATGATCGTCCGGTTCTGACATCGTCTAGTCTAGTTGTTTTGCTTCATCTTGAGCAAGCAGTGCACTCCCGAGGCCCCTTCATTCCAGATGGGAAGAGCATCGTAAACGTGTGCAGCCTCATCCCAGGTCACAGCCGCACGACCATGCAACGACATAGAACGAGGAAGCCCGGCAACGGTGCCGTCGGCGACAATGCACTGCCGTTGGTGAAACGTTTTTGTCATCCAGCTCCTCAGCAGCATGGCGGAAATTTGCAAATCTCAAACCGGACGGAAGCGCGTCTCCCAGCCGCTGCTCCATGTTGCTATCCGTGGCCGACGCATCCGCCGCGCAGTTGGAGGTCGAGAGCAGCGTGAATGCTTCGATGGGGGGCGTGTCGAAATTCCACGGGCGTTTTTTCTTCATGACAGCACAGTAAAAGAAAGAAAGACGCAGGTACTGCACCGTAAGCTCGATACACCAACGGCAATGAGCAAACACAAGGGCCACCGTGTATGTGTTTTCAAGGCACGCGGCTATGTCGCACGCGCGAAAAACGTTAGGATAGGATGATCTACGACGCAGGTTCCTCACCGTGCGCTTGAACCACAAAGCAAGCAACGGTCTAAGATCCATACAAGCGCAAGCGCAAGACAACACGCAATGCAGGCTGCCATCGTTTTCAGGTCGAAAGGTCACTGTCAGCTTTTTTCGATGCATACGAAATTTCAAATCGTTGCATGCACGAGATCAAAGAAAATGAGAATGCTTCGTACATTGAAATCCGCGAAGTCCGAATGGACCCCCTACTTGCTCACGAACGCGGACGGATTCGGATATTGCGGTGATCTTGCACGCTCCCTGTACAAAACAGTACACATTAATATCAGGTCACGGACACGCAGAGAAGAATTATCTCTTTCTGTGCTGAATCGGATGCCTGCTCTTCCGCCAACAACGCATCGATGTAAGCATGCACATTTCCCATCTTTCACGTTCTCTTTCTTTGTTTTGCAGGACGGCCCTCGGCGTCGTCACTGAGTGTAATCGTCTTCTGACCTTATCTTTCACACGGTTGTCAATATAACCTTTGGGTCGAAAAAAATATCAGCTTGAGCTTTGAATACTCTTCCATTTGTCTTCCTTATGTGCTTTAAAGCCAGTCATGGATACCCATCATGACGACTGTGTACGCGGTCTGTGCATATCCGTCAAGAAAGTGTTCTCCCGGATCATCAATCGCATGTCTGAACATCAAGTAAGGCAAGGCCAGCACGCTCTTGCTAGCTTCCTGGGCGAAGTCGTTATCTTGCTGCGGAATAGGCTCCGCCATGAAGGCTACGCTGAACCGTTGATTAAAGCCATGCATAACGGGCTGTACAAGGTATCGATAAACTTCCGTCTGGCCAACCACCTCGCAGATCTCGTGCAGGCGTGTTTCTATGCAAGCCGTTCCTTCGACGCTTGCTAACATTAAACTGGTAACAGTACTACCGCACATAACCGAACGGAAGCCCATCTCCCGACTGCTGCTCCGTGTTTCTCTCCTGGGCCGACGCATCTGCCGCGCAGTTGAAGGGCAAGAGCAGCGTAAAATCATCGATGGTGCCCGTGGGGCTTTTTTTTCTTCATGACAGCACAGTTAAAAAAGAAAGACGCAGGTGCGTCACCATGCGCTCGATACACCAGCGGCAACGAGAAAACATAAGGGCCCCCGTGTATGTGTTTTCTTAACAGGAGCCTATGTTTCACCCTCGGAAAACGATAGGAAAAGATGAACCATGACGCAGGTTCATCACCGTGCGCTTGAACCACAAAGCGAGCGACGGTCTAAGATCCGTAAAGCGCAAGCGCTCCGTTGTCATAGAAAAACTAACACGACAACACGCAATGCAGCCTGATATCTTCTTTCAAGTCGAAGGGTCACTGTGAGCTTCTTCGATGCATTCGAATTTTCAAAACGTGGCATGCACCGGGTCGAAGAAAAAAACAATGCTTCGTGCGGAGAGCTCCAAATGAAACCCCTACACGACAAGGAGCGCGACCGAATTTAAATACTGCGGTGATTCAGCACCCTGCCTGTACAAACATGTTCACATTAGAAGCAGCTGTCGGCTACGCAAAGTCTAATTTTCTCTTTCTTTGCTGAATCGGATGCCTCCACTTCCTCCAACGACGCCTTGATGTAAGCATGCACCTTACCGATCTTTCTCGTTTGCTTTCCTTTTTCGGCAGGACGGCCCTCGGCGTCGTCACTGAGTGTTGTTGTCTTTAATAAACCACAACTGACCAGGTCTTTCACACAGTTGTCAATATGACCTCTGGTCAAGTTGTTCTGTGTGTAGATAGCCTTGTTTCTGAGCAGTAATCGCATACGGCTCAAGGGAAGTACGACACCCGGCCGAAAAGATGGGCAGCGCAAGAGCTCATGTTTCAATTTCGATATTATATCAAGCGCGTCTTTTTTTTGGACTTCTGATTCTGGGTCTCCCTCTTTCTGCCGCATACCGCCCAACTGACGGCCCGGACAATCTCTGGTCTCTCCCAATAGTTTTCCAAACCATCGATAAAACGTCGAATGGAGGTGCATCTGACGCATCCACATACGAACTGCCATCAAGAACTCGTACGCATTTGGCGCAGTTCGATACACTTCTTCTTCGCAGACATTAGTGTATTCGCTCAAAGCACATTGGCACACGCGCATGTTCGCATGTGCCAAACGCAAGACATCGGTCGACCAAAACCTGAGCTTCAACTTGGCATACTCTTCCATTCGTCTTCCTTCTGTGCTTTGAAGCCAGTCATTGACGCCCATCAAAACGGCTCTGTGTGCGCTCTGTGCATACCCGTCAAGAAAGTGTTCTCCAGGAGCATCAATCGCATATCTGAACATCCAGGAATGCATAGACTCAACATACTTGCTTGCTTCTTCGGCGAAGTCGTGATCTTGGCGCGAAGAAGGCTCCGGCATGAAGGCTACACCAAAGCGTTTCTGGAATCCGTTCGTAACGGGCTGTATGATGTACTCTATTGCCTCCGTCTCGCCGGCCACCTTGCAGCAATTGTGCATGCATATTTCCGTGCAAGCCGTTCCTTCCACGCTTGCTCACGCGAAAACCGCTACCGAGTACTACCTCCCCTAGCCTTGTGGAGGAACAAGTACGCACCGTCCGCGCAACCCAAATGCACATAGGATCTACCGTTGACATGATCGTCCGGTTCTGACATCGTGTAGTTGTTTACCTTGGTCTTCAGCAGGTAGTGAGATCCCGAGGCCACTTCCTTACAAAGCGGAAGAGTACGGTAAACGTTTGTTACGTCATCACAGGTCACTGTCGCACGACCATACAATGACAGGCAACGACGAAGCTCAGCAACGGTACCGTCGGCGACGATGCACTGCCGTTGCTGAAACGTCTTTGGCGCATGTTGGTTATGAATCATGAAATCGTTAGTAGTCGACAACAAAAATGATCTTCTTGTACTGGCCGATCCTCCCACGAAAACGGGGATGTTTACGGACTCTGTATATCCGCCAGGAATAGCTCCAATGCGTCGACTTGGATGTTCCAGAAAGGCTAAATTAGCATACAAACACCAGACGAGTGACTCCAAATGCATCCCGTTTGCCGCGGCAAAAGCCCTCAAAGCCAAAAACCAAGGTTTCGGCAAGCAATGTCTCATATCGAAAGAGACATCCGCCGCCACATCTCTATGACTTCGATCGTCCGCATGGATCCTCTCCAGTTCTTGACAAACGCTTTGTCGTATAGCCTCCTCTGTCCTGTATGCTTCAGGCAAAGGCTGCAAAATGCTTTTCTTTGCCTGATCAGAATCACTAACGGAAGCTAGTTCTTGAAGCAGCTTTCGCAGATCCTCCTCATGGGAACAGTTCTCTTTATCACGTCCCTCAACATGACGAGCATTTTCAAATCTCAACCCGAATGGAAGCTCATCTCCCAACTGCTGCTCCATGTTGATCTCCTGGGTCGATTCATCTGCTGCGCTGTTGGAGGACGAGAGCTGCGTGCTTACTTCGACGGGCGGCGTGTTGGACGTCCGCGGGCGTTTAGTCTTCATAGCAGATAAAATGAAAGAACAGACGCAGGTACGCTACCGTGCGCTCGATACATCAGCGGCAACGAAACAACAATGCTCGCAACTTTTCTCTGAAAAGCTAACACTCAAGCGTAGATGACATCACAAGCACCACACGCAAGGGACACCGTGCATGTGTTTTCGTCGCGCGCGGCGGTGTCACAAGCTTGTAACACGAGCCCCGCTCCCGCAAGCAGAATCAAAATTAAAAAATATGTAAATAATGTTCCTACAGCGAAGCAACAACAGCTCGAACGCGCGACCGTTCTCAGCAGGTACATCAGTGATCATCCCCCGCAATGTCGGCATGTAAATAGAGCCTCTTCGTCCTCTTCGTTCGATCTTGTTCCCGAACTGTCATTGTGCCGTTCCTGCGGGGCTAGCAGTCTTACCGGCGAATCATGATCGTGTCGAGTGCAGTTCTCAGACACGGGTCCGACTGGTACACCCCTGGCTTTGGTCGAGAACAAGTACACGCCGTCCCCTCAAAAACCTCTGGCTAATCCCCTCCTTTCCCCGCCTTCACGTCTGATGTCGTCGCATCCAACAATCTCCCAACCCTCGGATTAGAATAAGCTGCGCAGGTAAAGCACCGTGCGCTTGAACCGCATGTTCAGTCTCACAATGCGCGAGTAAAGAGCATAAACGTATACTTGCCTCTGCCGGCTCCTACAGGACCTGACACATGTACCACAAGCTCCAGGACTGTGCACATGGAAAATGCAAACTTTTTTTTGCTCGTGTGTTATTTTAAATCCGGCGCAACCCGGCTGCTGTGTTGCTGTTATACGCTACAATTATTGTGATGTTTGAACGTCACTGTTGATATGTCGACTGTCGTCTACGGCTGCCCTCGCTCATAACTGAGGTTGGCTGCCGCGGAAAAAAAAACCTGTGAATTAGCAAGAAGCCTTGGAGCTGTCCTACATGTCATTGAAGTGCCCACGGAAACCTCGAAGGACCAGCCGGCCGATCACTGCGGCGGCAAACGAGCGAGTATCTGCTGAAGAAGCGCAAGGATGTGTTGGTGTGTACCATTCAGATCTTGTATCATAACCAGCATATCCTCCTGGGATCCCCCTGGTGGTGTATCGTCGGTGCCTCCGCATGCAATGCCGCTGGCGTGTGTCGGATCTCCCTCTACGTGTATTCCACGAGCACGCGGAACGGGCGTAGCAGGAACTTCTGCCGCCCATGAAGCGCCGCCTGCATTCATAGCAGCGGACTGATGCGCCACGGGCGCAGCGAGATGAGGTGCCGGTGCGCCTCCACAGGTAGCCGCGGCCGCCGCCCGCGAGACGCCAGCTGAATTAACAGCAGCAGAATGGCGCGCCCCGGGCGCGGCGACACGAGGTGCCGGTCCGCCTCCGGACTTAACTGCGGCGGCCACACACGAGGCTTCGCCAAGATTCATTGCTGCCAACTGCTTCGCCCCGGGCTCGGCGACACAAGGTGCCGGGGCGACAGCAGACATATCATTGGTGCTGCAGCTTCCTGTGCCGCTGGAAGCCGTCGGATTTCCCTCCGCTGCACCAGCATGCGGTAGGGCAGTAGCTGCACTGAGTCTAGGAGGCGACGGTGCATCCATACCTCCTGTTGCGCCTCCGGAGGTAGCTGCGGAGTAGTGGGTCCGCAGCCCCGAAACCGGCGGTGCCCCTTCTTGCTGTGCCGGCAACAGCCAGTATCGTCTCTTCACTTCTTCACGCGTCTGCCGATCGAACCTGGTCCCTAGATATTCCGAGCCCATGTACCGTGTGCCACGCTCTTGACACGTTGGACACCAGGCGGGCCATTTGCCATCGGATTCCGTCGTGATAACACCGCCTCCGTTTATCAGTGGTAGTCTTTTCTTCGAATCATATATACCGAAGACCTTGTCTTGCAGCCTCCAGCCACAACCATCACACGTCACGTTGCAGTTCCAATCCCACCCCATGTCTGCACGAGATGACTGCTAAGTCTGTGTGTATATACACCAAGAAGCAGGGAAATCGAAAAGCGAAGGCGGGGTTCTCTGATTTGCGCAGGTGCAGCACGCGAAGGCGGGATCGTCTGACATGCGCAGATGCAGCACCGTGCGCTTGAACCGAAAGTTCAGTCCACCCAAAGGTATCTGTAACAGAGTCACAACGCCAAATTTAAGCAGATTAAATTCAACATGATGCGAACACAACAACAAACGCAAGCAACATTGCAGAATCAACTGGTGCTCTGTGCTATTTTGCTGCCGGCTCCCTTACACGCGCTTGTGGAATCTTTATGGAAGAAACAGGGTTGACCGCCGTGCTTGCTCCGTTGTAATTCAGAAATTCTTAGACGGGCTTGCACCTTTTCAAGCCCTGTTGGCGCCCGCCTCGAGATTGCTCTTCTACACCCTGGCACCCCCAGTACTCGAACATGCTGTAGAGGATGCGCAGGTAGCCGTCACCAGGTGCTGCACCACACCTTCAAGTATCTCAGGCGCTGTTGCCATCGTCAAAAGAACGCCCTCCCACATGAACTTATGCACCACGCATTTCTGCAACGGATGCTCCTTCAGCAAACGGTCTACCAGGTCCATGAGGCAGGCGCTCACGACAGTGGAGCCATTGAATTCGCACTCTTTCTCCACTTCACCAATCATGGATAAGACCGTCAAGATGCAGTGGCCGTCCTTGGATGAAATAGATACCCTGAGTATGTGTACCTTCTCCATCACGTTTGTCAGGATGCAGCGACTTTCCTTCGATAAATAACCTTCATCAGATTCTAACTCGGAGAACTCCGCTGCGACTATCGCCATAAATGGCATAGGGAGGGTATTGATGTCGTCGCGGCCGGAAACCCGGCGGTAAATCCCTTCCAGGTAAGGCATGCTTTCCCGATTCTGAAAGACTTTGTTAAAAGAGACGACGTCCAGAGGCCCCGAGAATGTCACCTGCGAGAGGCCAGATCTAACCATCAATTGCCATACTGGCTGCATCTCATCCCAGTCAGAATTCGGCGGTCGAAAGTGTTCTCCAGCGAGGACCAGCATTGCCTCTTGCTGCGATAAGAAACACATAGCAAAGAAGGCATCATGCTCCGGAGGACGTTGGCCGGACGCCGGGACGGGTAGCATCCAGTGCATGTCTCTGGCATGTGGCACTTACTTCCGCGTACCGAGCAGCATGGGCATTCAGCGAGTGGTTTAAGCAGGAGGCTTCGCTGCAAACCGAGGATGAAGGGCCGGCACGGAAGATGACACGCTTCGACTCTTCGGATTCTAAGACATTGTATGCAGGCTTCTCGCCGTGCACTGAAGAGAATACGCTCCTTCTTCTGACTACCTCGCTGCCAAAGTCGCCCTGCAAGGTGTGAAACATTGTGAAACACCATCTCGCCGTACACTAAAGCAACACAGCGGCGGAATCGAGCCCCTAAGAACAACAGTTTGCTGGAACTCTGGCCGGCCAGCCACAAACAAAGCGCCAATAAAGTCTCACACGCACTTATATCTTGCTGCTGTAAAACAACAAACATGCAGAGTTCGCAGCCGTGAAACATGTGATTAACTCATCGCACGGGAGACTCTGTGTTAAGGCTACTCATTTTACGTTGGTTTCCTATTTATATCCAGCACTCTCCCACACTAGCCTTGAACGTACGCTCATCAGGCATCAGATCCTCCAGGCCCTTCAGACCGTCCGGAGCATGAAGCATAAATTGATCATGTTCACGTGGATAGCTCTGTCGCTGCAAGACCCGCAGTCATACTTTCAAGATATATCGGTCCTCGCACGGAGCAAGTGCCTGCAGCTGAAGCATTACCCGATAAAAAAACGTGCCGAAACTTGCTGCACTCTAGCAGGCCTTCGTGATGTCCCTGCACGCGCAAACCACCGTGCGGCATCTATCCCGCTTACCCGTCCTGGATGGTGCTCGCCGAGAAAGCTACATCCCGTCTTTGGTAATCTGGCACCCATGCAAAGTATATGCTCCAAACATATAGCAGAGCATTTCGTCCTTCCTCCTCCTCCGGATGTTGAATTGCCCAATAGTATCGAATGAAATTGCCCGCCTGCGTATTTATAGATCTCTCTTCAATAAGTGAAACCCCGACTTCGTACTCATATTGATCGACAACGCACTGTCAGTTTCCTCACGCCCATCTCCGTCCAGTTCATACTCTTCCATTCTTTCTTCCATTCCTTCAGCTCCACAGAAAAAACCACCGCCCCGGTTTCATTCTCTTCACGCTGAGTAAGAGATGAATCCGAACAAAGCTCATGCACGTGTTATATCAATCTACGAACATCTCCATTTCCGCCTGGACTTCTGGCTTCTTGCGTGCGGTGTCCACTTGGCGTTGTCTCACACCGGTTCCTTCGTTGCAAGCCCAAAAACACCACGTGAGTGTGTGCCTCCCCTTGCACGGCTGCCGTGGTGCAAACGGAGATGCGCTCCGCGATGTCCTGTCGAAAGGACGTAAGTTAACACAAGGAACAGCTATCAAGATAAAACAACACACTCCTGCCTTGTGTTGGACCTGCACGATCTTCTGCATTAGCTCGACTGCGCGGCGAGTTTCTGCGATCGCCTGTTGAAAATCCCTGGCCGTAATGCAGCAGTCGGCATGCAAAGTCAGCGCGGCCGGCTCAGTGAGACGAACAGACTCGATTTCATCGCGCATAAGCAACTGCAACCTGCTGTTCTTCATCCAAACCGGTTTTCCATGCAGCTGCTTACGCAAGATGTCTGCGGTGCAAACCACTGCTTTAACCTGCGCCTGAAATTCCTCCACCTTGGCCCTCGTTTGCCAGTGACAGCATCGAAATAACAGCTCCACCCTCTCCGCTTGCAAAGCCGAACTCAACGGCAACCCGATCGGATTCATCTTCTTGTCCAAGTCCATCAGCCTATGCAATACATCGGTAAACATCTCGTAGACTTTCCGTGTTTGCGCCGCATGCACAGAAACATCTGTATCTGGCTGCCCCATCGAATCATTACGATTCTCCAGCACGAACACGCAGTCCGAGCCCGCACACTGCCTGAAGGTCCGTAGCAAACTGAAGCGCAACTTGTTGCGACTGGTACAAACCACTGCTATGTGCTCATTGTCTGATCGGTTTCAATCTGTCCACGCGGCAAGTATTGTTACCAGGAGCCAACTCTTTCCGCAGCCAGGAGTACACCAAATCGAATGAAGACTGGCGTCAGCCGTCACCACGTCTCTGACTGCTTGCCGCTGTTCTTGCGTCAGAGCTCCCAAGGCTAGGCGGCCACCTGCTCACAAAAAAAAAGGATAATACACGCGAGCTAACATAGATTCCGAGCAAAGAACAATCTCAAATACGATACGATGAAAGGAAGGAGTATTGTCAGAAGGAGCCGTGTCACAAAATGAGTGCAGAACCCGGCGCAGGAATTTCTCGAAGCCTGCAGTAACATCACGCGAGCGTGGGTCGCCCCTTGCATGCCAGCACAAATACAACGACATGGCAACTCCGTGTGAAACGGAGATAGTACGCGCAGACACGTCGCCGTGCGCTAATTGTGCAGACCTTTACCAACAGGCACCGAACGCCTGTAGCTCCAAAGGTATAGCTAGACCCAGCAAAACATGCAGGACCAAGTGCAAAGTGTGAAACACGTAACATGCGCAGGCGTCTCGCCGTGCGCTGATCTGAAACGGCAACGGTGTCGGCGCTGTCGAATGGGAAAACACACGACCTCTGGCTCGCTTGCAACGAACACGACAGCATTTCTAACCTGCAGCTCTAATAATGGGGATGCAAGGTGCACGTGTGAAAGTGAAGCTTGACGGAAGCAATGTGCAAAGAACATCTTTGGTTTTTCCAGCCCGTTTCCAACGAGTTACATTGAAACTGCACTGGATGTGTTGGCTCAAACACGATCATGTACACGGAGCTAGGGCGTTGCCATGGAAGCCTAAATCTGGTAGACGAGTCCTGAGCAGGTAGGGCAAAGGAAAAAACCGTTCATGCACGGGGTGCAAAGGGGAGATGCACAGAAAGGGCATGCATCGCGGGTGAGGTCACCACAGCTTCGACACATCGGCGGAAACTCGTGATGGCCGCTCTCCAAGGAGCCCAACCAGCCCCACAAAGCACGCCCCGCCCTTGCGCTTGCCTTACCCCGGCAATCCATCGCGCTTGACAGGGCGGACAGCGAGGGGTCATGCCATGGACGACGTCCTTGCTGCCAGTCACGCCACGCAGAGAGTAATTCTGCTTCCGTAAATTCTGCTTCGTTGCCCCCATTCAGCTGTGCCAACACAACCAACCGCTGCAGGGGTAGAGGCAGAATGTCGCCGAATGAAATGGGTGATCGCAGTGGTTCCAATAGCAGCAAGTCCATGAATGCATCAGCAGCCTGTGAAGCATAGTAATGAGCCCAAGCCTGTTGCCGGTCATAGTTAGACGGCACGACGACTCCGCGATGACACCAAGTCCCCAACCACGGAAATTGGAATCCGCCTTGCTTGGAGTCACAGCGCTGACAAGGTACGTTGGTGCAAACCACTCTCTGGAGTGGTGGGAGACCGGGGACGCCTATCACATCTGGAGGGGGCGCTGGCAAATGCACGATTTCGAAAACACTATTCCACAGCCTGCGAGCCCGGACAACGGCACCTGTCCGAAGAAGTTCGGTAATGTGCTTTTTGAAGTCGAGGAAGCAGGCTGTAGCCAACGTGGGCTTTTCGCAATAGAAAGCAACATCGATCCCAACACGATACGTAGCCATAGCTGAGGACACTTTGGTATATGCTAATCCAACCGGAAGATAGGCCTGCGTTTGCAGACGTTTATTTTTTTTACGCAGGCTTCGCGCCGTGCGTTTATTAAATGGAGATCTCGGAGCCGACAAAGAGCGGAGAAAGGTCGGAAAATGAATTGGCAGTAGGTATATAAGCAAACCAAGGGATGGTGCGGGAGCGTTCGTTAGTGTAGCGGCCGAGTGTACCACATGGGGGTCGAGGTGATAAAGGGGGTGTCTTATCGCAACAGCACATGCGTCAGTAGAAACACTTCACATTTTGTTAAGCAGGAAAGAAGTGACACTGTGTGTGGACGAAACGCAGACTACCTGCCGTGCGCTTTATTTCTCAGGAGCCAAGATGCAGCGGCAACGATGCACATCCAGGCAACTCGTACGAGGGTATGGGAATGTCAGTTTACATGCTATCCCAGATTTCGCATACCACTAGCATTACTGGAGTTATAGTGCATAAGAGTCACATCTGACACTTTACAACGTTCCTGCTCGTGCATGATGGGGTTTTGCGATGCAGAAGTAGT
>OCZR010119367.1:39565-50801 GCA_900234385.1 Anemonia viridis | reverse complement strand
AATGAAATTTTTCTGTGGCACGACACAAAAACTATCAATTCCAGAAAATAATTTGTTAGTAAACAACAGAAAACCATTAGACACCTTTATTAGAAGCAAAACTTGCTGAATTTGCAAGGATACACAGAGAATTTCAATAACAAAGGACAACATGATTATTGCTTGGGTTACCTGTGGTTGGCAATTCGTGAATGTCACACAATATTTTCCCGCCAAATCAGGACTTCATCATGGAGGCGAAGGAGAAGCGAAATATGAAGGCAGGAAAATGATGTCTAAAACAAGAAAGAAAGGTTAGCTAGAGAATAGAAATTATGTATTATATAAACCTTAGACTTATTTATTTATGTCAATGATAATTTTGTTTTTTAAAACTTACCTATTTTTGAGAAAATTGACCGAAATGATATAAAAGAAGTCGATGGAACCGCCGCGCAACTTCGAGTCATTCGAATCTCTATTTTATCCGAAATAAGCTTATGAAATACTGCATTCGATCAACCAAAGTGTTTTTATGTTCGCAAATACCTCTAAAAAGGAGGATTTTAATGCTCTCGGCTATTTATTTAGCATTAAAAATTAGCTCTACTTGTTACGCACTTAAAAATTAACTGCGCACAAACGCAATGCCATTTTCAGTTTGTTTTTCATGCATTTTGACTTGCTCTCTTTTGGATGGATTTAAGAGAGTCGAGCATATCATCCATATTTTATTTTTCATATTCAATTCCCATTTCAAAATTGTATTTCCCAATCTTCAGTGTTTCACTTTTCCCTGTCATAAAATGGGAAATATAACTTTGTTTTCATTGCTGTAAAGGCCAGAGGTTCTACCCAATCCCAATTTGAATACATCCAATTTTATTGTTCATATAATATATCTTCATACATCTGTGATAATTTCCAAATATCTATAACATCTTTAACATCTTTATCTATAATATCTATAACATGATTTTTGTGGCTATTGGCTCATCGTGTTAATGCCATCATTTGTTGGACTGTCGGAAACTCTCTTAGAAACTTCGGGATCTTGAAAACTATGCCAAACTCTGGTGACCAGTGAACGAATATGACCGAGTCTATTCGACTTCAGTTTTGGTGCTGTTCGGTTTTGTCCGATGTTTGTTCAGGATTACACTTTAAATTCATTGATTTATTTTGTTATTTGTCAACTAGTAGTACCCAAACAGTTTTTCTTCTTTTGTGGAGAAATCACAGTCACTAGACCTGTACACATTATTTTGCCTTCATCAAAACTATAATTCCATTTTTTTCCCACATGATACCAGTAGCCGTGGACATGCAGTCAGTGATCGACTGCCTAGTATTTTTGTGCCTTCCAAATAAAACATACTCCAAAGTGGAGGATTTTGAAAAAAAAAAGAATTTCCCCCTCCAAGGGATTTCCAATTTTCTTCTGTGTAAAGACTGATACTTCTTATTCTCTATGGTAAAAAATCCAATACATGAGTAACAGCCACTTACCCTTTCAAGAATTCTGTTAAAGAAAAACAGTTCATAGTTTGATAGTTTGGTTATAAATCAATCATTTTTGAGAGCATCGGCAATATAAAAATTGTCTTGACAAACAATCCAAACTTCACTTTAAACTAACTTTCGAGATCACAAGTATTTGCAATATTATTGACAAATATTTTCTCACATCTTCCGTCCAATTCCACTTCCGACAACAACAGACATGTTTCCTAATCTTTGTATGTCTTTATCTGCAACTTTTCTTTTTGTAATTTTGAAAAAAACATCTTAGGAATTTTGTATGAATTTATGTGTGAAAATAAACAAAACTTCAAGCTCAAGGTCTAACAATTATACTGAAATAAGTATTACTGAACAATATTTGACTTGGAATTTCATTTTATTATTGTATGAATAACAATAATTACATAGGTGAATACAGACCTAACTTTTAAGTTTATTGGTAATGTATTTCTGTTATATGCATTCTCTTGACAATAGACCCTTTCACATGACGTCAAAGCTGCACAATTTGGAGGACAATGAGAAGGGGAACCCTCCTAATCCTCCAAACTGAGCTGCGCTCAAATTCTGATGTGCTGCAAGGGGTCAAGAATCCTCGCTTAGAGGGAAAAAATAGCAAGGCTGTTTCTAGAGTTGGCATACCTACAACTAATATAACACTATATCTATCATTTTTCTGATATTCACCTATTTAATTACAGTCTTTAAGAAAGAATATTCACTTAATCTCAGTGAATAACTGTTGAATATAGTACATCTTGATCAAATCTGGGTCAATGTGGCTGTTTAATCTACCCTGCTAGCAGAGTTTTTTTTCTGTCCTCCATTATGGCTTTAGTTTGGTGGAGGGAAAAACCTCCAGGCTGCTACTTTAGCTCTAGGAATTCGAAAGGGAAGAAAAATATAACCACTGCTTGCAGGGTATCACTAATTGTCTGACTAAAGAATATATTTTATCAATATTTAATATCTAGTTTATAAGACAGGACAGTTTTTCAAGGCCATTAGCATGTACAGTAGCCTTACAGAAGTATCAAAGTTACAATCTTACAGCTTGACGCAACAGTATGACCACATTTAATGGGTTTACATACTTCTATGCACAGGAGTTTTGCTGCCAAATGAGCTTTATGTCTTATTTGGTGTGTCGGAGCTTTGCATTGAAATGTGTTAGTTAAACATACAAAAGCCCATGGATATGAGTATGTTAATACATTATAGATGTGGTCACCTCTTTTTGCACTGTTATACAACGAAGCACTGATTAATAACACTGTTGATATGTTATAAATACATTATTTGATAGATTAAAACATAAATCTTCCACACGGAACAAATTTTCAAATGCATTTCTTTTTCAAACTTTGAATGCCTATATTTTTCTTCAAGAGTTGAAATTTTTAAAAAAATTGTAAAAGCAAAACATGTGATCAGTAAAATTGTATTCTGAGAAACCAATATTTCTTAAATGTTTCAGTACAGTCTATTCTTTCTTTCTTGAATAGCTCACTTATTCCTAATAACTTAATTTGTTTTATATCTTCCATAACTTTGAATGAGAATTATCTGTTATTTTTCCTGAGTAACTATACTTTATTGTAGGATTTATAACGTACTGTACAATAATTATAAGATTGATTATGTAGCTTTGTTATAGTCAAGGCACTCAGTATTCTTGTATACACAATATATTACATCTTATATTTTTAATTTGAAGCAACGGATAATGTATTTCATTGGCAACACAAGGTCCAATTTACGCATCTTGGATAAATTTTGGGTATTTCTTGAGTAGGGTAAAAAAAATACCAAGGTTTTAGAAAGTGAGGTTAATAGGTCAGTACAATGTGAAGTTGACCTCCTTGCCTCACTTTAATGTCATACCTTTGATTACTGTATATTTGCTATTGCAGTAAACACTACTTTGTAGTATTACTGTATTGAGTAACAACAAGGTCATTTTCATGGTTATTTTACCCTATCCAGGAAAAGAAAACATAGGAAATTTTTTCCAAAACATTTGAAATAAATTAGAGCTTGGGTTGCCTGTGTCCATTTATATGTCTATACTTGGTATTATAAGGGCACACTTGAGAATGATATCCATGGAAACAGTAATCATGGAAACAGTATCCATGGAAAAAGACTATGGTTTAGAGTTTTCACTATTTTTAAACTTATTGATGTGAAAATGATAAGGTCATTACATATGAACATTTTTGACCTCAAGGTCTCTATATGTCAATGTCTTTAACTTCAAATGTCTTAGTAATAGTCCTCTTCACAGTTCCCTGAACCATCTTGAAAGGTAGCTGTGCCTTTGCATTGAAGTGATTGAGAAATGAGGTGACCTTGCAATGATGAGACATGCAAATGTACTTGTCCACAGTGTTAAAAAAGGGTCTCTATCCTTGTCTTGAACACCTTGAACAATTATTAACATGTCTCTATCATTGTAATATCACCTCAAGTATGACTTCATTGCAAAGTCGTTGCTACCCTTCAGGATGGCACATTGAACTGTGAAGGGGTCAAAAATAGTGTTTGATAAGAGAACAGAGAAATAGTAAGATAATGCAGCAGTTGTTTTCAGTCACAGCTAGATTAAACCTCCTTGCCTATTGTCAACTCTTCAATGAAGTCTTTACTTGATCTGCCCTGCCTATTTACAGGTTCCAATGTCTGTTAATGACCTGTGTTTGAAAGTTAGAAAATAGTAATTAAAATGCCTTGAAGGTAGAAGGCTTCTACATATCATATAATTTGGTGTCAGTGTTTCAGTTAATCAAAAAATTTCAAAATATTTTCAAAAACTCAAAAGATTCTATCAAAATGGGATAAAAAATTCCAACTAAAAAAGTTTGTGGGGCTGAGAAAAAATTCACAAAATACCCGGAACTTTCGTAGTCGCTAAGAGAACTGTAAGTAAATACAAGGTGTTTCTAGTTGGCATATTTCATGTTTCAAAAATTTTTGTAAGTAACAAACTTATGTAGAAGAGTTTGACAATGAAAGCAAGGAATGTCTAATGTTTCTAAGCTCAGTAGGAAGTGTGAACTTATAGGTCACGTGACATTTTCCCGCCAAAATGACGTGATGTTTTATACCATCAATTGAAGATAGCCATATTAAATGGCAGGGACAATACAATCTTTTTTCTTAAAAAAGAATTGAATTCCCAAGAGTAAAAGATAGATGCAATGATAGCTACTGGAATCAAAACAAATTACATGCTTCAAGTCGTGGCATTTGGATCGGTTCCTATACATTTATGCCGGAATGGCTGACCCAAATGCCTCAACTTGAGACAATTGCTTAAAGGCAATAGAGAGTAACTTTGTTCTTGCAAATGGCGGGAAGCAGTCACGTGATCAATAATTCCATAGCACCTTATATGGTATATTAGAAAATTTAACGATTAGGGATAGTATTACTATAGATTATGTATATCATCTCATTATAAAAATCGACCTTTTTCACAGTTTCATTAAGTGAGCACAAATAACAGTTCCAAGTTGAGGTTGGAGTTCCTGCGCATGATTAATCTTAATCATGTTGGTAACTCCAACCTTGATTTGAAACTATTATCCATGATCACTGGACAGAACTGTAAGAAGGTCTATTGACCAAGTGGTACCCTCATGGTACCAGTAATAGACATATAAGACTTGTTAAAATGAATTTATCATATCATGCATAAGTTCTAGATGGTTCTGACCATTATGGCTGGTTACAGGTGGATAACTGCCCATATCATTTGGAGGGTACTGGTGCTGGGGCATCATGCAATCGTCAAGTGCTTGCATAGTGTGCTGGTCCACTGACATGTCTCCAGAATCCAAGTGGTTCAAGGGTGGCTGGTGTTGGTAGGAGTATCCTGGTGGGATCATTGAGCCCATGTGATTGGGCATGTTTTGTTGGAATTGTGAAGGAATCATTCCGTATGGTGAATGAGATACAGGGATATGGGATGGAGAGAGAGCTGGAGGCAAATCCATTAGGTCTCTGTCTCCTCGACGCTTTTCTCTTGGACTTGATCCTGTAGGAGAAGAAGCAAAATAGATCTGAGAAAATGAAAAATGAGATGGAAGGAAGAAATGAAAAACGAATGAAAGAAAAAACTATTGAAGAAACAACTTGCAATCAAGTGGAAATAAATGAACAAGAAAATGAGAATGAAAGGATGATGCAGATATAATGGAATAACATAAATTCCAATCAGATCAAATCACAAAACAGGAATGAAAAGAAATGAATCATGGATAATCGATTTTTTGAAGAAAACAAAAATTTAAAAAAAAGAATAATTAAAAATCGATTGCATAAAAGAAAATGATCTTGACCGATTGCAAACTCGATGGAAAAGTAGTTGTCTTCCAGAACTATACTACTCTCTGATAGCTCCAGCACGAGATGACACTACAACAATCGCAAGAACTTGCAAAGCAAGCCAGAGATGGAAAGACAGAAAAAAATACGTAGAAAGCCCAGTGTTTGCGTAAAAAAGGAAGCAAACAACGAGGAAGAAGGAAAGAGTGGGAAATGAGAAAGAAAAAGAACGCGTCTGGATTAAAACCAAAATTACCTTTACCATCTTTCGACTTTTTCAAACTGCGTTGTCTATTGCTGACCCTACAACTGCTTGCTCCATCGGAGTCGGGATTGTTTCTTCTCGCTAATTTTTTAATCTAAAAGAAAAAAGGTGTGTTAGTTCCATCTATCGAGCTTTCTTTTCATAATACTGCGATTGAGTTTGCAGTTCAGGTCTTTTAAACTCCTGAAAATAACACGGTAGAAAATATTTTTTCTCACTTTTTATTCTATATGCACTTGCCTCACAAATCACAAATACTTTCTTTGGAAGAGCGGGTTTCTACTAAACCTTTAATTTACAGTTATTGAGTATTAAACATGTAATGAGATTAAAAAGAAGTGTTGGAAACTTACTGATTTCTGTACCTTTGCTCTTTGATTCTGAAACCAGACTTGAACCACTCTCACACTCAAGCCTGTTTCGCGGGAAAGCTCTTCTCTTACCTAAAAAAACAGCAAGAAAAAAACAAAAATAAATACAAATCAGTAAGGAGTGGCGCCTTTTGTCGTCAAACTTCCCGCCAAATTTAGAGAAACTTGGACAGAAACATTTACTTCCGGTTTCAAAGGGGCTTTTCTGAGTCTCAAAATCGGAAGGGAAGCGCGCGCGTTTTGGCGCTAAATATTCCCGCCAAAAACAACATGAACCTACCCTTGCAGATAACAATGGAGAATTCAAGTTCATCGTCTTATAAACAATAGAAGCAAAACTTCAAGTTTTAAGAAATAAAATTGTGTATATTTTCTTGAAAAACTCTGCTTTATGGATGAAATATAGTGAAAATAAACAAGAAATATAATAATAATAATAACGAATAAATACGTTTTGCGCCGTTCTGTATAAGTCTAGAGCTTTTTATGAACTCATTGAATTGAATAAAATTAACGAACAAAACTTTAAATGAAAATAAATAAATAAATCGAAATAAAATTTGTGAAATTTGATTCTAAAAATCCAATTTTGTCGGCTCATAGTTTTGTTATTAAAGAAATGATGGACTTCTGAACCGTACTTTGTTTATTTCATTCCATAGACATCTCAAATAATACCTGTCTTCTACATTGTATAACTATACTTTACTCTTGACTTTTATTATAAATTAAAACCAGTGACACACTACGAGACTTTCTTCTGTTTGCCCAGCAAATTTGACAGCAAAATTCCTCTTTTTAGAAGTCTAAAATAATATTTATAATTATATGAACTTCTCATGTACTTTTAATTTACTTTTTACTTAAAAGACTTTGACAAATGCCAAATACAAACTCATATAGCAATAATTCTCTTTATAAACGTCTATAATAATATTTATAATTGTATATATGAACTTTACTGTTGACTTGGAATGTACTTGGTATTTTGACAAATTTCTAAATATTTTCATTTGAGTTAAATGATCCTATATAATCATTGTACAATGTTTATTTATTATTCGTGAGTCTATCCTACGTATTTTAGTTACCGTTTGCGATATAATTAAAATCTTTTCATAAAATCATTAATAAAGCTAAGGAGATGTCTCCATAATGTTGTATTTGCCAATCTACCATGTCTTGTCAAACATGAATTATTTTTTCAATGATTTTTTCTTTTTTTGCTTGGCTGATTGTTCATTTTTAGCTCTCCTGACATTGTTCGCGTTAAGTTTAGTCAAGTAAAGTTTGTATTTTGAGCCTTAAAGTTTGTAAAATATTTTTAGAAAAAAAACGAATAGATTGTACTAAAAATTTGTCCACCAGATTGTACTCAAATAATGTACGAACTAAGAGTCTAATTGCAGCAATAAATAAACTGCCTGTTTGCTAAACAACGTATTTGTGTATATAAAAAGTCACCCATATAAACCAATATAATTCGAAATTCGTCCGGCTTGAAGTTATAATTTGAACTATGTTTATGATTTACCGACTGTTTACAAAAGGAAATCTTACACAACGTCTAGTAATCACTGAAAATAATGAGCTTACAGTCGTAATCTAAGCATCATGTCTACTTAATAACCCATCAGCTAATGAACACGTTTTAATTGAAGTTTAATCAATTTAATTCATTAATACGACAAGTTGTCAAATTATGGCGCTCAGTTTTGATCGTTTCTTTGTTGCCTGCACGTGTCCGTAATGAACAATTAGACCAAAACACATTTTTTATTAACAGATAAACTGACAGTTTGTCAGAGCCGCGGTGTTTGAATATAGGGGTCATTGTCACCAAAATTGAAAACTCTGGTACAATCGGTCTTTAGGCAAAGTTCGCACGACTGTGCCTTCATTTTTTCCTCGTAATATATAATTTGAAAGTTGATGTGTGAGTAAGCTGAAGCCAAAATTGAAACCTTTAGTACTATCTCCAGGAAATGTTCACAAAACTGTGCCTTCAGTTTTTTATCGTAGCATAGGATTTGAGAGTTGTATACATATAGAATATTGCATGTGATAGCGTGTGTGAGTGCGTGTGAAAGTCCGCTTGGAAACCAGCATTAAAACTGACTATTTTCGCCCACTACTTCTTTTCAGTTTTCTTCCTCTGCAAAACCTAACACACTATATTCCAATTCGATCTGTGAGTTAGCCATGCCCTGACTTAGATCAGCCCAGAGGTTGTTTCAGGGTTCATTCTGTGAGTTAGCCATGCCCTGACTTAGATCAGCCCAGAGGTTGTTTTAAAGGGTTCATTCTGTGAGTTAGTCATGCCCTGACTTAGATCAGCCCAGAGGTTGTTTCAGGGTTCCTTCTGTGAGTTAGCCATGCCCTGACTTAGATCAGCCCAGAGGTTGTTTTAAAGGGTTCATTCTGTGAGTTAGCCATGCCCTGACTTAGATCAGCCCAGAGGTTGTTTCACGGTTGAATCTGTGAGTTAGCCATGCCCTGACTTAGATCAACCTAGAGGTTGTTTCAGGGTTGAATCTGTGAGTTAGCCATGCCCTGACTTATATCAACCCAGAGGTTGTTTCAGGGTTCTAAATGTGACTTAGGGGTTGTTTTAGGGTTTGACAAAATCTTTTTAAAGGTTTTTTAAAGCCTTCTCAAGCCACCTATTGTTTACAACAAAGAACCTTTCTGTCTTGTTCTAATAACATTTCCAAATGCTTTAAAAGCCTTTGAGTAAAATCCACAGGCAGCATAGAGCCATAACTATAAACCTCTACTTAGACATCTAATTAAACACTAAAGTCAGACTTCAAATCGATTAATACCCAGGGATCTTATATGCGGTTAATAACCAAGTCTGGCTCCAACTTCTAAGTATCTTAATTGACAATTAATTTTTTTTAAATCAAATGGCTGATCAACCCACAGACTCCAACATCTGTGCCACATTAAAACGCGCGCTGTAAAAGTAGATGCGATGCTTTGCGGCTGGATAATCTTTGTGAAACGTTTTTTAAAATAACATGAAAAATTTGAATAAATGATTTGAAGTAGTAGACAATTTCTAGGTAAAAGTGGCTCAAAAAAATTTGAAATAAAAAATTCACACCTTTGAGATGAATCTTAGAAATTGATTTGGGAGAAGATAATGCAGAAAATCGCAATTGAGGAAGTATTTTATTAATTTGCCGGATTGATAGACTAGGAGAGTTAAATCGGGATCTGGAAAGAGGAATTTATTTTTGAATAAAAATGGTGTCTTTTTAGGGGATATTAATTCTGAATTTCTTTACCACTAAAGAAACACTATGAAAAAGTTATTTCATATATTTCGTGAAGATAAATTTGAAAATCAAAATGATAGCATTTTCAAAAACACTTTTTTTTTCCAGAGAAAAAAGAATAGAAAAAGCGAAGGAAATGGAGTGAAAAGCTGGAGAATGAAAATGAGAAGATAAAAAAGAAAGAAAATCCGACAATATTAGAGGAGATGAGAGACGAGAAGAGACAGGGACAGAGGAGTAGAGGAAAAGAGATGAGAAAAGAAAGGGGGGAAGATAAGAAAAGGGAAACTTGAGAAAAAAAGAAAGAAGAGAAAGGAAGAGAAGAGAAAGGAAGAGAACAGAACAGAACAGAACAGAACAGAACAGAACAGAACAGAACAGAACAGAACAGAACAGAACAGAACAGAACAGAACAGAACAGAAGAGAAGAGAAGAGAAGAGAAGAGAAGAGAAGAAACGAGAAGAGAAAAGAAGGGAAGGGAAGAGAAAAAAAGAGGACAAGACAAGAGAGCACTGAAAAATATCAAGAAAGGAGGAAAGGTTAAGAAAAAACACGAGAATGAAATCAAGAAACTGAGAATACGACGAAAACCTAGACAAACCAAACAACGTGTTAAGAATCTGTCAAGAGATACTACCACCAACACAACCTGTCCTTCGAGTTGATCCAAAATTAGCCTAATTTTTGGGCGTGGTTCTGGTTTCAAAATCCAAGATATAAGGTGAAAGGTGCAGCGTCTCTGATAATTACTTCTCCTTCCAAATTATGTTTTGACTAAAACTTTAATAACTTACATATCTTCAAGTACAACTCATTCCTTGTATCTGAATAGATCTCAAAATTTGCTATTTCTTTCCCGAAGCCATATCTTTGAAATTAGAGCTTTATTGAATAGGGGAATTGTTATTTTTTCATGAATCTGTAATTCAACTCGTGAGGGCATTTGGTTAATAGGCCTATTACATCGAGACGAACATCTGATAACGCATTCCAAATTACTTTTTCGATAATTGTTTTACGCCATGAAAAAATTATGGCTCAAATTTCTTTTTGAAAAATATTTTTTGGTTTAAGATTTCTGGAGTAATTTCCAAAACAAATCCAAAATTTTAGGTATTCGTGACTTTTAATTACTATTGACATTTTTACTATTTGTAGGTTAATTGGCAGAAAATTTGTTTAAACTTGAAATAATTTTAATGAAATTTTGATCACTGCTGTGAGTAATTTGAGACGAATTCTAAGGAAAAGGTTTTTTCTGGTTCTATGGCAGCGAATTCGTAGTAATTATGATTACTAAAAAAAATTTTAACCGAAAACTATTGACTAAAATAACCATATTCAACGCTTGTAGTTTTTATGTGTTGAAGTTCGTCTGGTGTCGCCTGTTGTCCCTTCCTCTAACAGTACCTTTTCCGTTTGTATTTCGCAAAGCTTCAGCTATCAAGGATGGAGAGAACTCTAAGAGCGGTGCGCAATAGAC
>OCZR010119367.1:0-38434 GCA_900234385.1 Anemonia viridis | reverse complement strand
CATCAGACATCACCATCATCCTCATCAGACATCACCATCACCATCATCATCACCATCATCATCACCATCATCCTCATCAGACATCACCATCATCCTCATCAGACATCACCATCATCATCACCATCATCAAAAGAAAAAATTCTCAAATCAAGGGAGAGACCTTAAAAATGATTTTCTCCTTTAAAGATCTACTCCTTATTCCTAGAAAGACTTCATATATATATATTTTTTTTTTTTGAGATATATCTGGAAGTGAATCCAGCAAGTCGTAAAGTTAAATGTTGAATGATATGCGAAATAATGTTTTTGAAAACTGTAAATGAATGTAAAATGTAAAAATTATATTCTTGCTCTCTCAACATGCGAAGTATACCGAAGTGAAAGATTCTTGAGATAAAATTGCCATCCTACACATTATATGAAATCGAGTAAAAACAATTTTTGGGGGAACAGATTTGGTTTTCGTTCAGTGAGATTCTGGTTTTCTTGTTTGTTTTTCCAGCTTTTTTTTTTTTTTTTTCGTTTGATCGGCGAATTTAAAATCTCATTCCTTTGACACTTGAAAGGTTTCCTTCACTCTGACGCAAGACATATATCTTTAAGATAATTAATACTCGGGATATATCATCCTCTGGTAGTATCTCTGACTTTAACTGAGGTTTAGATAAACACAAGGTCGCGTAACACACAAAATGATTTCAGCAGTCCAAACAAATCAACTAATTCACGGCGGTACATCTTCTTATCAACTGTGTAAAATTTTATCAACGTTTTTCGGTTTCTTAAAAGAATTCTTAAGTCAATAAGTCAAGCTATATTGCAAATAAAGTGTTTAAAGAGAAATAACAAAGTCGTGGGGTGGTCACAATAGACTGGAACGCTTCCGAAAATTTTCTGGTTAACATATAAATAGGTTGAGCAGTCTTTGAAAGCGAAGAAAAAAAAAAGACACGAATAGATTTGATTTGTATGATTCTTGAAAAAGTTCAACCCATGAATATCTGAACGACAAGATTTTCAATTCTTTTTGTTTCCTATTCTTTTTATAATTTTGAGTGTAAGAATGGGTCATTGATTTTAGAGTTTTTTGTTCTATATTTTTTTACATGTTGAGTATACGGGTGTCGCGGTTGTGGGAAAGAAATTGGTTCTCAGTGTAAAACGAAAATTTTTGAAGGTTTAGACATTTTTAAAAGAGGAGATTTCCTATTTTTCTTTTTTGAATATAAGGATAAGATTTGTAAATAAAATCTATCTAAACTTTTCTCGTCTATTTAACTAAGTTGTTGCATCTCTAATTCACTTGACTAGCTTCGCTTCCATTCTTTCATCCAGTTTGCTGATTCTCCCATTCCTTTAACTACTTCTACTGACCCACTATTGACTGGCAGCTCCCATTTATATCCCATATTCACTTCCATTCGATGCTAATTCCCATCCACTTAGCTCTTTTCATTCATTTTTAATCATTAATGGATTAGTACCTCCCATCCACTTAACTCAATCCATAAACTCAATCGTCAACAACATCCACTTATCTATACCTGCCTCAATAAAAATTAGCAATTCGTCAAGACTCTTTGGCAAATCCCATCCAACGAGAGAGAGCAACTTCTGACATTTAATTGTCATCTTGAAGCCTTATATCGCTAAACAAAAATTAAGTATTCCTCTGTTCCAAGTAAATAAAATAAATAAATAAGATGCTCTCGCATCGAAAAGATCACTTACTTTCTTGCTGTCGTATCGTTTTGCTGGCATCGTTGTCGTTATTATTAATCCTGCTTCTGCGACTCGATTGTTTCGGGAGCTTCGCGTAGTCCATCTTGCAGTATAATTTATTATCTTTGAGCGCGAATTCTTGTCCTTTTTCTAAAACATGCCCACACATTGCGCACACAAAACAATGCAAGTGGTAGACGTTTCCAAGTGCCCGCATAACTAATTCGTTCGCAGGGATTGTTTTTCTACAACCACTACACTTTGTTCCAAAAACTCTGAAAGAAAAGAAAGAAAGGACGCAGTCAGGATAACATCTCTTAGCATTGCTTTATTTAAATAACGACTATTGATTATCAAATAAAGACAAGTACTTGAAACAGATATTTTTCTAAAAGGATTTCAAGTGGACGACTCGCCCCGATAACCATTTTTATACAGTATTTATAAGGTTTAGTTGATAACACGCGAAGAGCTAAATTCTCAAATCTGTTTAAAATTTAACCTATCTGTAAAAAAAAAGTAAAAATATTTTTCAGAATTTAAAATAAAATTAAAAATTTAAGTTCAAAGAAACAAAAGAAAGCTTTATTATAAATTCGTAATTTTAAAACCAATTTTTCTTTCGTCTTTGATCAACCTTTAAACAAAGAGATATAGAGTTTACATAAAGTTTATTTAACGAAAATAACTAATTTTCTACCATCAAAGTAACCGAAAAAACACTGCGTCATTCCACGATTGCTATCATTCACTAAATTCCAGTTTAAATTATGAAAAGTATTGTTTGCCTGTTCGGTTTTATTTTAAAGCTCAAAACAGCCGAAGATAACGAGCTGAAAGCTTTCGAGCAAATTGAAAAGATTACTTCTCAACTTTAGTAATTATAAATTAACTCTCACTCCCTGCAGAGCGTCCAGTATATCTGAGCTGCGCTAGTGAAAAGTTAGATTCAACAATGTCTAGTGTTTACAGAAATAATTTATGGAAATGGAATTTTTTTTTTTTTTGCTTCTCTGTCTCTTCCTTTCACAGACTTTTTGGTCGATTAAGAACTGTTTATTTTTGTCTACATTAAATTTTATTCCGCACGGTACTAAACCGCCTAGTTATTCTAAAACTCACTTTCTCAAAAACATATACGATATTCTACTATCAAATACTAGTTTAGCCATTTCGCGAAATTTCGAACCGAAAAATATTTTAATTTCCGAGCGCCTTTGTCGGTAAATTTGAGTGTTCTGTTTAGTTTGCGCTACTGAAGAAGCTTGCATTCAGAACGGCTGTTCTATCGGAGCATTGAAAGAAGTCAAATCTCGCTTGGATTTTAAAAGTTAAGTCTCATAAATAATTAGTACCAAAGCCAAATCAAAAAGCCAATCCGTCTTAACGGCGCATCACAGAGAAGCGATTCTTTCAAATTTTGAAATTTCTTTCTTTAACCCGAACGTGACAAAAATCTATAATTGTCTCTCCCTGCTTTAATTTTTTATTCCCTAAAAAGCCGCTTTTAGGGCCTAGATCAATATGTACAGGCGAGTTATTTCGAATCAGCTGCGTAAATATGATGATATGCATTGGTGTGGTGTCACCTGCCTTACAGACAACCCTTTCCACTTATCATAACGACTATCTGTTTTTCTAGCAATGACAGCTCTATTGTCAAGCCCGTGGCCTGAAAAAGCCCAAGTCTTTTTGATCGTGGACGCTTTTCCGTTGAAGTTAATCAGCAGTTTGTTTAGCTTCGTCCCTTAACTAACCAGGATACTTCGCACAGTCTTGGAAGACACAATACACTTCCTGCGTACTTTAGAAATGCAAACGAAGGTTAAATCCGTCAATGCCAGTTTAATTCACTTTTTATCCCTCTTTGTTTTATTCTTGCACTTTCTCGAACAGAACGAGAATCAAACCCATCCCGGGACATTTGTTCGTCATTACACGCTTCCAATTCACTGATACCATTGTTTTCTTTTATTCAAGTTTCATTCTTTTTCAAACCACGAAAGCCGGATATTTCCATCACTTGTTCAAGTTTTTCCTCTTTCTTATTTATTTCCCTCTTCAATTCTTTTTTTCTTTTTGAGAGTCTAATCAATGTCAAATCCTCTGTTTTTTTCTTCTATTCTCCAATGTTCATTAACTGATTCAAATCTAACTTGGAAATTCCCAAGATGTCATTTTTCACGTCTTTATTGTTCTGCTCATTTGCTGTTGAAAAACTGATCTTTTATCTTAACCAAAGCGTTCCCAAATCATTTTTAAAACGGGCCCAAAAATGCCGGCCACTTTTGAGCTCAGAACTAATTTTCCCTAACATTGGACTTTTTCTTACTCCAATCAAAACAAACTCAGTAGGTTAACTTTAGAGACCTTTAATGATATCATCCACCATACTACTGCATTGAGAATAAACCAGAAAACTTAAAACGAACAATGACTGCCTGTCAAATTGAATTTCCGGGTTCATTCAGAACCTCTAGATTGTTAACCGGTTGAATCAATTCTTTAAAATTTATTTCTCAAGCTTTAATTTTTGGGTGCAATTTTTTTGTCATTCTTTTTTCATCGGAAGGTCAGCTGTTTTTTCTGTTGTGATAACGAATCGGAATACATTGCTATCAGAAAAATACTTGTTATCTATTCTTAATTGTCGAGAGGCGGCGAGGCTGTAGAGGACACGATGTTATCTTTGCTTCGCTGAGGAGTTCGTTTACTTTGAACTTCAATGAATAAATGGTTTCTTTTTTTTGGACAAACAATATGATTGAGTTTTATCATTCAAATATTCATGTTTGGTCCAAAAACCGAAAGAGCTTTTGCTGGATTCAGCAATATATCAGTTTGGTGTTTCTCTTATTATATTCTCTCATCAGATTCAGCCTGGAAAACTTGAAGCAATTTCCTTCTCTACATAAAAAACATCACGACACTTGCTTTCCAGTTATCGTTCAAGTTTTATCAAGAAGTTTTGGTTTTCTAAAATAAAGATTAGTGGTCCCAACACAACAACGTTCAACAACAACAACAACTTGTATCCACAAGTTTCTAAGTTTTCTTTTTCTAAAATTAAAAATTCATAGTAAAAAAATAAATAAATAAAACATAAAGATAAAAGAGACTGTTCCAAAATTAGTGAGAAATATATTCTGAATAATTTTTAAGTTTTTAAAAATTGTTAAAATTTGTCATCATTTAGAAAGTATAAATGGTCTTTACCTAAATACAACTTAAAGCATATTTCTCTCTCTCTGTAGATCTATGATTATAAATTTCTACTAAGTCTAACTCTGAAAATATGATGATTTAGAAATTTTTCTAGAAAAAAAGTTTTACCTAAAATGTCAAAAATGTGAATACATTACTACCAAGAATTTCTCTGTTTAGCTATCATTATTTATAAAATTTTCTAAAAAGAAACGTTATATACTAAAATTGTGAAAGATTTAAATATAATTCAGGGGGAAAACAGGGTTTTAATGTCTAGCGTTTGAGCATTTTTAAAACCAAATTTTGATAAGCGTTTTTAGACAGTTCTTTTGGAGACTAAAATTTAAAATTCAAAAATAGAAGCAACTTGAATAGTCGAAAGACAAACAGACCTTTGTGAAAAAAATTTAATGAGGTTAAAATGACATATATAGTATGAAGGGATAAAAATCTACATTATAACTTCGATTGGCGCTACTGTCATTAAAAGCGAATTAAAAAATATATTACATTAATTCAAATGCTTGAAAGTTGACGCTCAAAATTAAAGTTATTCACGTGCAATAACTTATTCGTAATTTATCAGATAAATCAAATTCCGTCGGTTTGGTTTGGTTTGTGTGTCCCAGCTTACACAATCATGAAGTCAAAAAAAATCCTTCATTGATACCATAGAAATTAAAGCTCTGTTTAATCATGTGAGGCAGACAATGAATAATCGTTGAAAAGAAATAAAACAACCCGAATTCATTTTTTATTTTCATAATTAACCTCAAATTATAGCTAAAGGCAAATGCATCCGAGTCTGAATTAGCTATATTTTTTAGAATATAAAGATGTATTTAAAGCACGTTCTATCTAAGTCATTTATAACTGGAGTTTAAATTCTTTTCAAAGAAAACAAGATATAGTTCCTAATGTGAATTATCAGTGCTTATCGCGTCGTTGTTCATGCCCTATCTTGTCGTTACTGCAGACTCTATGTCTGCTTGTTAATAGATCCAAGTTGGTCAGTTCTAACGGTTGGTTTTGTTTACTCTTAAGGCTTTCATGAATGATCATATGTGCAGCTGAAGCCCTTGTTTGAAGCTAACATTTTGGCTGAGAGGGGCGTAAGTCTAGCACTAATATGACAATATGGAGACTCAAAACCACATTTTTGATGGAAGTCCCTGAAACGGTATCAGAACTCGGATAATTCTAAGTTCTCGCACAAGCTTTAATAATATATTCAACTCAAGTGATATGGGGTTTTTTGTCTCAAAAGTTAATGTTTTGTTTTTTAAAGGAATTAATCCAGCATGTCCATCCTATCCCCCCCTGAGCATGAAATATAGATTTCGCATTTAGAAAGGTTTGTTTTTCCGTTTTCAATTTTATTTCCCCGTGAATGGACCCGTGCTCGTTTTAATCAAATCTTAGTATGGTGTGGTTTGATCCTGCGGTGTGGTACATAAAAGAATAAGAAAAGAAAAACGAAAAGAAACTAAACGGGATGTATACAGGAAGGTTGGGTGGGCCAAGACGTCCGGGACAACATGGAACACTCAATCATCCAATGCTTCAACAAAATTACCTATCGACAGTAAGTCGGATGTAGAGTGCATTTATCAGCATCAAACGGTAGGAAGCTATCAAAGGTCCAGGATGTATGGCGGCTTTGCTTCTGACCCGTCTAGCTATCACAACTCGAGATCACACTCACAAGATAACCAGTGAGAAAAGATTGCTTCTATTACATCAATTATCAACTAAAAATACCGAAGCAAAAATGCTATGCACTGCTGTGAACGTGGACTACTTGGCGAGTTCACCTTTGGGCCTATTTCGATATGGTCAATTTGAGAGGGTCGAGTCGTGCACTAATAATAGGCTTCACAAACAAAAGCTCGTTGATAACTTGGCTAAGGAGGTCGTGAGATCTCCCTCGTGTCCTGGGCCACAAAAAAACAATTCCAGTTGTTTGGTCTTATCTTAACATAGAACTTAAACAGTCGGCTAATTGCAATCGTTAATGACTGTTGCCATGCAACAAGTCCCCATAAAATGTGTCCTCACACTGTCCTCACTTTTTCTTCACTGATTGTATTGGGTGTTGGGTTACTACCGTACGTCGCGTTCACGCTATAAACTCTCCGGACATTTCTGGGCAAGCATGAAAGAATCGAAATCCCCAAAAACATCACTTTATAACTCATTAATTCATATAACTGAGTGGCAGCTAAGGCCTTAAAAAGCTAAATTTCTGTTTTTATAAATTTCTGACAATTTCCAAATATATTCGGCAAATGAAACAGGTGGCTTCCACATCGAAAGAACCTACTATAGCAAATAAATTAATAAACTTTATCTTTGTAAACTAATTTCTGAATAAAAATTGAAATTGATGAAATAAGAATCATAAATATCATTAGAAACTTATTTAAATAGGTTAAAACTAAATTTAAAATCTATCATTGATTCAAGAAATCTTTTTGAGAAAAAAGAAGATAAAATAAAATTTTGCAAACCTGAAAAAATAATAATTTGTTTTGCGAAATAAAATGGATACTTGAGAAATTTTGTTTTTAATAATGTTGATAGTTATACTTTTTATCTTGTCAAAAAGTTGTATTTTTATTCAAAATATCAACCAACTGAGGTGAAGATGGTAAAAATAAATAATAAATTATAAGGTACTAATAGATTTGTTTGTAATATTTAGATCACTTTTTTTCGAGTTCAAAATTCCTGACATAGTTCCTGTACTATTCTGGATAGTAGAATAAGCATGATCAATAAAAGTCGAGTTCCATGGCTCATTAAATTGTATTTCTCTCAGATTATAAACAAATCGCGGGCCATTTCCGGTCACTCGATCAATATTTCGACTCGATAACTATTTTAGTTGATGCTATATTGAAAGTACAGCCAAGTAGACTCCCTAAAACGGGCCTAGACGATCGCTGGTTGGCCTTTTGGGGGTTTATTTTGAAATAAAGGAAAGGGTGCTTAAATGTGTTTACCGATAACCCGGTATTTACTTTGTATTGATGGTCCGGTTCCCAAGGTGGTGAAGACATTTTGAAAATCAGGGTATTGCAATGAGCGCAAAACAGTATGATGAAGACGTAAACAGTGAAGATAAGAATAAGTAACGGAAACCGTGCACACGTATATAGTTCAGCTGCGGCAGTTCTCCAACTGCTCCGAAAGACATAACATTGACAGTAAGCCCCAAACTTGCTACCAAGCGCATTGGACCTGTCAGATGAGCCATTTCAATTCCTATCCTTCATAAAAGCTTCTAGCCCGAGTGCTCGATCGTAATGGTATTGTCTTAACATTCTTTGACTTCCAACCTTTTAGTCAATGTCTTTTATGGGTTAAAAACTTGACAATGACAGCCCAACGTATCAATTTGTTATTAAGCTGTCGCTAATAAATATATGCAATTCTGGGTGAAACGCTTTAGATATCCTGATCCTCGGATCCCAAGTTTTGGGCGGTCGTATCTAATAAAGCTATCGAACGAAAGGAAATAAAGAGATTTGTTCTAAATAAAGTACAAACTCAAATATCAATAACAGGTGGAGGAAGAGATGGGGTGTTTGGGTTCTAATCCATGTAGAGCTCCAACATGTCGGACTTGTATCAGTAGGGAATCTGTAAGGCTACACTGAATCGTCTGTTTTAACTTATTAAAGATAACCGAATAGAATGCTTGTCTGGACATTCTCTGACTCTAAACTAAGAGTCCTCAAGTAGATGATAACCTGGTCGATTACTAGATGGAGGGCAGGTCAACAAAGGAATATACAAGGGCCATGTTTTACTTGAGCGAATGTTCGAGATAATCACAGGGGAGAAGTCAAATAGAACATTATCTTTTTCAAAACATCACCATGAACTCTAAAAGCTCCAGTTTTAATTTTTAATCAATATTCCACGGAAAGATTTCTAAAGAAAATGGACCTGCCTTATATCGTGTTTTTTACGAAGAAAATCACTTGGGACCCGACTCTCTCACAACGGGAGGTGAACATCATGTGAAATGTATAGAGCACAGAAGCTAGCATGAATGCAAACCATCATTCCTCTGTACAAAAAAAAACTTGACTTCCTATATCTCGACATATGTTATATTTTGTGACTCTCTTCGTCTACTCCAAGAAGGAAAATAAAGTTAATAAATATAAGAAAAAACAGTGCAATCAATGAAGGTGGATTTGGGTACAAAGAAAAGAATAAGAAATTTTTATTAATTTTGAAGCCAAATTTCCGAGGGAAATATATTGTTCCTTTCAGAGGTGTTTATCTCCTGCAACATGACAGAAATCTCAGTTTCTGTTCTGAGAAAAGCGCCAAGATAAACTCCGAGGAATATAGAACGAGAGTCTTCCTTTCTCATTCGTTAGCTGTGATTTTCCGCCATAACATAGCTTGATGTGATATCTTTGTGAAAAAACCCCTTGGGACATCGGCTCGTTTCAACGCAATAACTATTGTTCGGCCGAAAACATCAAACGAGTCGGCAGAAGAACCCTCCATTGGTAACTGGCCGAGTTTGAAGGGAAATAGGTTGATGATAACGAACACAATGTAATTGAGAAATAGTCGAAGTCAACTAGGTATTGGGCATGAAATTGCATCAAGGAACAGCCGCTGTGTTGGCTAGCTCCTTCGTGACAATTTCAAATAATTAAAATAAAATGGCTAAGCCTACATTATAGACGTTGTCTTTGAGGCTTTTCGAGGATACAAGCAATTAAACCGAGCTAATTTTCGTGATGAACCTCTGATTGAGAAGCTCTCCTTGTGTGGCAATCTCAATCACATCAACCTTAATAATCAAAAAGATATAGTAGAGGTTGCCTTGGAAGTTACAATGCTTCCTAATGCTTTGTCGATATTTGTACTGGACTGTCGCCTGTTCGTTCTCCAGTGACAGTTCTTCAGAAAGATAGTGCCTTATTAACAACTGAACAACAACACTAGACTAAAAGCAACATATCTTCTGGAAGAGTGTATCCCGACACACCCTTTCACTGGGTTCTTTTAGTTCCTCAATGGTTTTCTCAGTAGATTGATAGAGAAATAATAAACGTGAGGACTAGATTATGAAGTGAGAACTGAAAATTCTGAAAGCAGGTTAGCGCTGAGATGTCAATACTGAGCTGACTCAGTTTGAGCAATTGGTTTGTTGTCAATGAACCATTTGCAATGATGCTGAAGTGAGGTCTTTCCACTTATTCAAAAACAAAGTGGAAAACGTTAGAACACACACCCTGATAGTAATCCAGAAAAACTGGAAACACCAGAGAGATTATGATGAGACAAGAAGGTCCCAATTTGTGTGTCGTTGGTGGCATTTGCATTTGTAACTTTCGAGTAAATAAGTAGTATCCAACTTACTGGGAAGCTAATAAAACTGAAACTTTTTAGTCTTCTGAAAATCCTTTACCGATTCTATACCTAGAACATTACCAATTAATAAACAAAGAAACTTGCTAGGCGTTTCTGTTGGTCTTAAATATTTTCCTAGCAGCTTGCTCCGGACCACAAAAATCCTTCAACAGAGACATTGATTCATGAGCAAGCCAATCCACGTGAGTGGATTCAGTGTGCAGTTTGATGGTGGCCAGTGTCGTGTTCTTCTTAATTGCCTCGCTTTTTTCACTTTCCGGGCAATTCAACACCTACTTCACGAACAAAAACCTGTGGACAGGTTGGCAAAGCCGATATGTTGAAAGGAGTTTCATTTTATTGCCTTTTTAATAAAATGGCTTTGGAGGGCCCTGTATAGGTTTGCCATTATTGCCATACTGACTTCTTACTAGAAAATAACTTTAAGCAGCCTTTTCAATATTTCTATAACACTCCCAAAAAGAATCTATCCCAATATCCTGGCCTACTTGTTAAGAAAAACCCTCACACTAACACTAGAAGAAACAGATTTTTTTTAAAGATTGTGTCCACCTGAGAATACCAGAAGATGTTATGGATTTGACTTATTAGCCTTTAAATTTCCGAGATGATGAAAAGCTTCCTTTTGGGCTATTAAGAATAATGAAGGTCAGTTCCATTAGTGATTTCTCGGAGAGAAAGAACATGCAGCGAAAATTTTTAAATAATTTGGTGAAAAGCAAATAAGATAAAGGCTGGATGAGTATTGCTAAGGTTACAAAGTTTGCCCAAGAAGAATTCAGATGGCAACATAGATGGCATGTCTTCTCTTGATCCCTTGATTTGTCAATGGGTATAGCATGGTATGGGATAGGACTTAGAGATGAAGGGCCTCTGTAGTGCCTGCTAAGCCACTAGTCGGCCACTAACTACTTGACGATGAACACTAAATGGGCTTTGTGATTGACAATCGTAATGGATGCCTCCAAAGGCAAACATTCAATTATCAGAATATACACTAAGCTGTTGGGGTTTCAACTTCGATGCTCTTGGCAGCTATTCCACAGCCAGTATACAAGACTGACGACCAATTGGTATCATCGCACAAAAAGAAGAATCTTTGTCTAGGTCTTTAATTCAAGCCTGCAGTATACCTTTGATTACCTATCTTTCATAAAAAACACTAATTAGTCTTTCCTTAGGCCTTTCTTCTGCGAAACAAAACATTAAGGTCTTCGGCCTCTTGGTACTTGTAACGCTTTGATTATTCTATTCTTTAGTTTATCCCTATCTATAATTCGGCATCTATTGCGGTTAAACGTCCTATACTTGTATTGATTTTTGGTTTCCGTTCGAGAAGAACCTCAGAGTGACCGTTTACGGTGGCCATCTCTTGCCACCCTATGCGAAAGCTTCCCGCTGTTCACTAAGAGTTGTATAACACTTTCGAGAGCCCAGAAGTGATCCTTACATTGATCTCGTTAGCTAACCGAGCTGTGAGCCACTGACAGACGGACTTAAAACACCAGTGGCGCTGTATCTTAAACTTTTAAGAAGTAGACCTAAATCGTATTCAGCTAATCAAGTCTGTGTTACTAGGATTCTGATAGAGAGAGAGAGCAGTGTGGCTGGCAAGTTATGAATGTTGCAGCAGTCTTCATAAAAATTAAATCCAAAGAATTATGAAATGGAAAATAAAAACTAATAGAAAGAAAACTCCAAGTTATATATCATTTAAAGAGGCATTGGCTATTAACACGTATGTCTGGGTTTACGGAGCAAAACCTGCTGAGGACGTAAGCGTGCACATCAATCAGACGAAAATGCACCAAGATGGTCTATTATTAATCCAACTTCGCTCACTTGTCTTTGAAAGCAAGTCATTCTTAGATAGCATTTCTAATTTATGCTCTCTAGCCCTATTTCAGAGCAGGCAGGAGGGCTCGCTGAAGACTATCACAAAGGAAACCGATGCATACTTAACGCGTGTATCTAGCCATGTTGTAAATTTTGTATTCAGCTCACTGGCGGCATATTTATCAGAGGAGAAAAAAACAATACATAATTTCACAGTGTTGGGGGATAAAAATTCACCCGAAAAGCCAGTTCTGTCAACGCAATAAAACTACTTCTCGCTTTGAAAAAGCTACAGTAATTTACCATTCTAATTAATATACTAATGTATATCATATTTAAAGTTGTGCCGAAAGACTGACTTATGTAAAAAGCTTGTTGATTTCATCAAGGCTGGAGCCCAGAAATCGACATTGAAGTGGTGATCTATAGCTGCCTAATTTAAGTACCCTGAAAACAGCTATTAATTACGAAAATGTTTATTGAGTACGGCCAAGTAAAAACAGTGTGTAATACGATGAGTTTCTACAAACATTGAATATGACCTTAGCGTATGCTGAGGTTGGCTTTCAAAGCAAAGCGTAAGTCGGAGTACTCCGAAGTCTACGGGGAAGCAGAAAGCGGATTATTCTTTCTAGTTATACAATTCAAACCGTACTTACTTTTCGTAGTCGTTTCTACAGTAAAGCTTTCGATCCTTGCTAAAGCAAGACCTGGATAGTGGAGTACGACAAATGCAGCACTGTAGACAGCTTTCGTGCCAGGCTTCGTCCACCACTTTCATGAGAAAGCGGTCCTCAATCGGCTCGTTGCATCCTGTACAGATATTCATCCTTCCATTCTGGTTGCAGCCCGAAGCCTTGACTCCCCCTATTGAATAAAAAGAATCATAGTTTCAGTAAGCAAGGTTAGGACAAGTTTTGATAAATAATCATTGTCGTGTCACGGCGCTCCTTACTGTAGTAGGGCTTGCTGTACTCGTTCTCTGCCATAGTCATTGGGATGGGAGGAGAGGCACTCAACCCGATCTTAAGTCAGGTTTCAAGCCACTTGGAAACAAAACCCGCAAATATATTGTCTTGCCTCTCTCCGAATAATCAATCTCTGGCACTTAATTTAAGCGTATAATTTTCCTGGGACTCGAGCCGCCGTTCACCAATCCCCCAGGACTTCAGTGTTCAGAGATCTCAACCATTCAGTGTTTGTTTTTTTTAAAAATTTCTTTTCCAACTTGATTTCCTTTTGAGCTTCCTAGCTGCCGGTCGACAATTTCACCAGATTCATACCACCTGCCTATAAAATTTGAGGCTTTCAAACTCTAGAAAAATACTGTTACAGTTTGAGAAGTGGTGTATTTTCACGGGTCGCAATACTGGCGGCTCCGATTCACCCTGCTAGGTTGTTTATAGTGGGGTAAAACCTCCGCGAATCGTAGCTGGAAGTTGGCTGTGCGGAGTCCAGTCCTGTTGTATGAGTTTGACACCTCAACAACTGAACTATTGGTGGCAAAGGCGGCAAGGCGTCCTAGCTTATTGTTCTCTATCTAATGACATATGACGTTTTGATTGATTGTCATGTGACTCGCTCTTAGCTTTTGCAAACGATCATTTCCACGTGCACAAGTGACGGAGGAAAGAGAGTTCATCTGACAACCCTTTTTGTGAACTTGTTCAGTTTCGATTCAAAGACGAGGCAGAATCCTTCGAATCTATTTATAGCACCATGATTATTCCACGGCTCAAAATAATTAGTTTACAAAAGGCTTATTAGCATACAAAGCTTGCCTCGGTAGCGGAGGCTTGAGATCGAGTGAGTATTCTGCGTTTGTTCATGATATACCGGAAATAAAAACGTTGCCAATCAGGTGGCGTTCGGAAAAGTCAAAATATAACCGTACGCGGATCAGAAAAACCACACGTGCAAAGGAGCAGTACCTCCTCGTCCGACACCTGCACGACAGAATCTTTTTTCCTAGAGAATTATTCTCTTTCCTAAACATTGTGCTACTTGGGAGAAACAATCTTAGTTACATAGGAAGAATAAACGATAATTTTGTAAATATATTTGTCACGAAGTCCCCATGACATGTTACATGTATAAAAATAGGGGTGTATTATTCACAGCATTTGAGTCAGTCTTGAGTTTATTCTGACTTTTGTTATCACGGCGGTCGTAATTTTGAAAGGCTGCTGACAACTTGAGCTGTCGATCAGAAGTAGCCTTCCGACTTGTGAAGAGCACGCCCCCCTTGGATCCTATACCGCCAATTGCAAAGATTCGGCGGTACGTTTGATGGAAAGCGAAATATCGCGACCAATTGACACCAAAGCCACCTTATTTTCCCCTCCAGTGCCGATCATATTACCAATCCCCAACAATGCAAAAACTAAAGTGTCTATGAAACCGCAACTCACAAGGAATAAAAGCACAAGTTATGGGGTTAATCTGGAGGTCAATAGAATTAGATCCGATTAATTCTAAAAGTCTGAATATTTTGGGGGAATGTTTTGTATAATTTGACTACTAACTTCTTTTCTCTCGAGTTCTTCTTGAGAATCAACAATAAATCGGCGGGGCTGGTACTTGAGACCTGTTAGTAAAACTGCTTAGAGTCGGATCATTTTAATGAGTTCAAGAAGCTGCTAATACGACGTGGTCACCCAACGAAACGTATTTAAAGAAAACAGGATCGTGTTTTGCAAAAACTCGTGTATCGTGAGGCAAAGAAGCGACGTGTTCAAGAGGGTCGCTACTTACTTACGATGTAACTGTCAAGAGAGTGGGGCATTCTACTCGTCAAAAAAACTTTGGATTGTTGACGAATATATTTATAATGTTATTTCTATCGCAATGAAAAAACACACAGCAAGTGCTTGTTGAAATCCCAGACGAACAATCTCTTCCTTAGAATAACAAACAGCTTCATGGCCCTTGTGTATTGTTTAGTCTGTGTACATATATACATCTAGAAGGCAAATTTTGCCGGCATCGGATCAATGGATCTAATTAATGATTCTCATAGTTTTCATCGATGCAATTACCAGCTATTCAAATCTAAAGTGGTTAATACTATGGCTCGGGCAAGGGAAACACAGACGTGGTTTATGTATGAGTGTATATGTGTGTGTGTGTATACATGTGTTTGGTAGTAAATACATACCGGGACATTCGATCAATCGACAGGGTAGCTGAATGATATGGCATAAATCCATTAACAATATCAGACCAACTGGCTTTAGTAAGTTGTTGGGGGCAACTGAACTGTATGAGAGGTCGAGAATTAAAAATCTCACGTGCTATTAAAGTAAATTCACGGCTTGTTCCGGTATAGGATGAATACGAAACTGATCGCCAAGGGAACTTAAAGGGATTAAATCAAAATAACTTCTGTTTTTTAGGGGTTCGGTAGTAAAGATACAGGGCAGTTTCTTTGGATGTTTTAGTATTTGAAGCCATTCATCCTGGAAGCCTTGAATTTTTGTCTCGAACTAATCACGCCTCCAACCTATTCATCAAACCCTTTCAGACCTCTTGAAGAAAATAGTATTGGGAGTGAGTCGTCTTGATGACAGCTCAAGTGAGGGTCGACTGGTCTACAAGAGATTCAGTGTGTGTGTGAGAGAGAGAGCTTTGGTATTTTATTTATCTCCGCGGGCTACTGATTCTCAATTATTCTTTAGTACATAATGACAATGTTTAGCCCCAAGTGGCCTATCGTACAAATAGAATAATTATTAACTAGCGTCAAACGTATTGGCTCGAGGCGACATCGGTAACTGATACCCTCTCATCTAAGAAAAAACGTCAACTTTCGCGCGTGTATTCCATTCACCTCTTCACGACTTCAATTTCATTCACTTCAATTGAACTCACAGAATTTCTTGACTAAAAATCTTTGATTTTTCTGAACATTTTACGAATCGTTTTTCTCGACTGATTTCGGCATTTTTCTTTGCTTTCCGTTTTTTGTTTTGCTGTAATTTTGTTCTTTGGAGTCGGCAAGTATTCAAAAGTTCCAATTGTATAGTCTATTGTAATAATGGTCTATTGGCAATTGCACTCAAACGAGTAGCCGGCGTCAACTCGGATGCCAACGAACACTACCATGAGCACTCAATTCCCCACGAAGTACCTGTTTGAATGTGCAATTGACTCCCGGCACAGCAGACCTTAATTATCAATATACAAGATCGACTTGAACAGTGCTATAAATTCTATCAAAAACAGGTTAGAATGATTAAGACTGTGCCGCGTTCACCTTTGTCGGGTCCCACAAACCACAAAAGGTAATGTTATGCTAAAATATTTCAAAGAACTTCATACAGTTCCGCCAATGTCCTTGCAGCTGCCGTAATTATTTTTCTCTCGACTCCTAAATAACTCTTCGAACAAATTTAGGTGACTAACCTAAAGCAAGCAGGCTTTAATAAAATTCTCTAGGAGGGGTGTTGGGGTTGCTTTATTGCTTGAGGAACCCGAATTGATGTTTGCTAGTTTGACGCATTTTGACAACCAATGACAGTTAGATTCTGTGTTTTTATGAATGAAGCTCACTTTATCAAAGGAGATACTTGAACGCGCAAAGCAAGAATGAACAGTTGTTGTTATCGTCCAAACGAACAATAAAGACTTGTCATCCCTTTTAATGGCACTCTCCAAGAACTCGAGTTGCCCAGTCATAAACAGCATTGCGTGTTGGGACCATGATACATCCAGTCACAGACTATGTCCGCTTTGTTGACACTACTGTTTTGTTTAAGCGCTTGAAGAAAATTCTGAACATTAGATGCTGTAATTTGATCCGAAGACGATGATGGCATCACGACAAGAACCGAGAAATGGCTGGCAAAAAAGGGCGCGCTTTTCCAAAAACATTTTGATAGTTGATAACCAAGGGTCAGTCACACCACAATTTTCTATACATTCAGATTATGCTCAGTTGAATCTGTATTGGAGGATTTGATATTGAAAGGATTCAAATTCCTATGCGTCTTTTCAGGTGGTTTTTTCCCCTTTGATTTGTGGCAAAAATCAAACATAACGAGAGACCTTATCTAATCTGTCTCTTTTGAGAGATTTCTGAGAACAATTAAATTTTTCATTTCTTGAAGTACAGATTGCGATGGAGATTATGAAGGGACTTCCTTTGGACACCTTGTGGGGGTTTGTTTATACTGAACTCCTAGAGCTCACTGATCCACATTGCTCTTTTTCCAAAGCGCACTCTCGAGTTTGACTCCATTTGATTGAGAATTCGGTGGAGTAGATGTGGAAGACGGTGCGAAAATACAACAAAAATATACAATTAAGAAGACGATATGATGACAACTTTATCAACGTTCAAAGAAAGCGCAAATTCTTAGTTTCAAGATGGAATGAAATTAGCTCATTACAGAGTACCATAATTGGCTGATAGAACTATCAACTAATAGAGTCTTTGCCCCACTAAAGGAACTTTTGATTTATCAAAATTTTGCCTCTCTCTTATCTCTTGAATTATCCTTTCGTTGAAGTCAAAGCGAACAGTCAAAATAAAAACACCATCAACAGCAGCAGTGGTTATCCAGGTGATCAAGTGATGCTGATCACTTTGAACCTGTCCCTTTTCAAAAGCCCCAAATGAATACCTCAAATTTACAACTGATAAGATATTTAAAAGCCTTGATGCAGTGCTATTGATAGATTTCTGGACAAATTTCCACGTAGGAATAGGCGAAAAACATTTCATTGAATCGGTATGGTGAAGATGGTCTCGAGTTCTTCAATCCAGTTGGGAGTTATTTTGCCACAATTTCTTGACAACACAATCTTAATTCACAGCTTGTTCTTCTCAAGATTTAAAACACAACCCTGAAACTCAGCAGTATTTGAAACTAATATTCCTGGCCTCTAGAAGACACCTACTCTTAATCCTCATAAAACTGGTCATGCCAGGGATGTATCTTCTTAAGTCGAACTACGGAAATAACTAAAATGACATCCAAAGACTGTCAATTCCAACGCTCACTGCACCAACATAAAACACCTTTTCGTATAGCTCAAAAATTTCTAAATCTTGTTTTCTAGAATTAATATTTTTTACGACGTAACTGTGTCTATAAATTAAATGCTTAAATCTTTGTTAGGGTATGTAGACGAAGGAATTTTAGTAATGAATGTTACTGAGATTTTTTTCCACATTTGTACAAAAATAAAAAAATAAAAATGGTACGTACCAATCATTCTCAAGCCATTCGGTGCTAAAGACTTGCCTTTACCTATACCAGATTGATCCTTTTAAAATAGGTGTTTTTAAAAAGAACATTTTTGACTTATGTTGAATAACATTTTAATACTGCATAATACTCTGTCAGTGATCGAAATATGGAAGATGCTTCAAATCGAACAAATATACGAGCAATTTTTTTTAAACTTGAATTATAAATTTGTACTATTAGCGACTGTAAAAAAATGATATTTTGTACAAAATTTTAAACCTATTAGGAAATATGTTTTTTGCTTTGCTTGTAATTTATAGAGGAGAAGAAGAGTGCCCACTGTAAATTATGGCTGTTTCAAATTAATGGAGCACGAGAAAGGACTGCATTGATTTTTTCCCAATGGCTGATTTCCGTGACCTTACACAAATAAAAAGACCTTAAATAGGAAGTGGCTTTGGCGACAAATTGCCTTGGATGAAGTCAATATCGTCGAAACTTTATCCTTATAGAAAGGTTAGGAGAACGGACGGTTTGCGTCGAGGAATGGATGACAAAGCCGGTCGAAGCGTATCGTCCCTGATGCTATCTCTGCCTTCAAGACCATCAACTAATGAGTGTTTTGTTAAAAGAAAGGAAGCAAAACCATGAAATTGCTTGTCTACTATTAGTGACATCTCTGCTCCGTGAACAATTCTAAGATTACTGGGACAGTGCACACGGTGTTCTCAATATGCCAAGACGAGAGTCAAGCTTTCTCGCTGTGCCGAAAAGGTATAAACACACATCTTACGAAGCTTGAAGTTCCGAAAATGGCTTCTTCGTGTCTGTACGTTCGTCTACAAAACAACAGTTATGCAAACTGTATCTATCATTTTGACCGGTAATACTGAAAATTTGTTCATTTGCCTATTTGGTAGAAATGGGAATTTGGAATACAAGACGCTGATTTCAGAAAGCAAGCGACATTTTTCTTTGTGAAACTCTTGGTCTTATTTAGGACGCTGTGTGATGCCAGGGGACCACGATGGGTGTACAAAACATTCAGCATCAAACCACTTGACCAAATATCTCGAAAACATTTTTGGGCAAGAGTAACGGAATATAGGATATATGGGATCGGAGCTGTCAAATGATTAGAAAAAAAGACAGCTCCAGTATTAATCTATTCCTGTATTTTGGGAATTTCGGCGGAGCAAGCTGTAGGATTTTGATTAGAACCGTTATGAACTCTTTGCGTAGATTTGTGGGTTAAAAATAAAAATATGGTTCGTACCTAGATCTGGCGGGCTTACATCCATAGCACTTTTCCCTCGAGGACTTGGCAGTTTGTAGAACCCTTACGGAGTTCTATGTTGAGTGACTTTGGCGATGGACGATTGAGTCAACACTAGGACCGGATCTTGGCTTACAGATATCCAGTTGGTCATTCATAGAAATCATAAGGCGGGATTAGAGTATGCCAGCTTTGACATTAAGACACACTTGAATATTCATCACTGGTTTGGTTTGTTTTTGTTTGTTGGGTTTATCGATCTGCGATGCTATACTGAAAAACCTTAGATTCTACCCCGATCAATCTCTGGCACACAAATGGGCTACGACTCCATCAATCACGCGCAGGGCATCATTCTGAACTTTTGTTAAAAGCACGCACTATATGAAAAACTTTATTGTAATATTCATGAGTTTTTCTTTGTGGAATTTTAAATGAGTTTCAAATTGTTCGGGACACGCATAATCATGTCCCACCAAACAGAATCCGCCAATGGGATTGCCGGATTCCCAGCCGACTTTTCTATCTGTACTATCTGAGTTTTCCTTTTTCAAAGACTTTTGAACGTAATGAATGTTGGAAGGGTTGTAATTATTATAAATAATTCTGTAAAGAATCTCAGTTTCAAAAGGTTGTTGTTCAATATGTTGAAACCCCAACCGCGACCTAGCGAATTCTTTCATATTTGTGATTGATGTTCATAGCTGGCGAGCGAGTTGGTGAATTTCTCATCCACGGTTGATATAGAAATTTGTGGAAAAGTCGTGTATTAATTAAAAATTTAAGCTTCTCGCGTGAATTATAAAAAAATATTAAATTTATTTCAAAAAGCTAATCGTTATCTACCCCTAACGGGATGGTTGATTAATAAGCTTCGCGTTATTAAACGATACCATCTAAATATATAAATAAATGTACTTGGAGATTCATCTTTGTTTTGGGCGTTTGAGAAAACCGGTTCTTATAAGTAGAGTAGATTTGAAAATACATCCCAAGGCGTGGTCCATGATTTTGAAAATTTCAAATTTATTTCTTTGGGAGGAGCGAAAAACTCGGGAAAATATTTTTAATATTTTAGCCCAAAGTGTAATCTCGAATGCTGCAAGCAGTGGAACTTGTTCCCCCGGGTTACTCGGCAATTACCATTAAACACATGAGTTCTATAGCAGCTCTGTCAATATTGGCCTGTCATTCTGCCATCGCTGCGGTGAACACAAGGGACTTTTTGACACAAGCGAGCACAGGTCATGTGGGCGATGAAGACTGCTTGTCATTTATGTCACTTTTCAAAGAAGGCCGAAAGAGCAAACAGCCAATGTATATTTTACTAGCATGAGAAAAGATCTCTTCGGATGTTTGGCTTTCTGGATAATCACCTCCCAGAGAGTGGCAGCTACAGCCTTTATGCGTTTTAAATTATTCACCTCTTTGCAAATGTAGTAAGGACGTAGTGTCAACAGTACACAAATTGCAAGGAAGCGTTATGCGTTATTCACCAGTTTCCAAAAACCTTGTTTACAAAAAAGAGAGAATCTATTTTGACTTGCTTCTCACGTAACCCAGGATTTCTTAAAGAAGTGGTTCCTTCAATCTAGCCAGTCGCTATGGGGTGCAACTTGCTTGTTGAGAAAATCTCGTTAGAGGGAAATTTCCAGGACAAAACGTATGGCTTGTACTCTTGCTTTCCATCATCCTGTCACCCTTTGTTGGGCTTAATCGAATTGGAGGCTCGTCCTGTGTAAATATATCAGCTCTCTCGTACCTATTTCTCACTACAAGTCCTTGAAATTCACCGATATTGACACGTCCAAGGCGCCTACTGTTGATTGTTTAATATCTTCCAAATAAAAACAAATCGAGAGTCCAAGTTCTCAACACTTATGACTCAAAATCTAGTGGGTCGCACTAGGTACTCCTCTTTTGTTGAAATATAAGGTTTTTGGAGCCCGCCAAAGTCAGTCGGTCAGTCAGCATAACAAGCTGCCTGTTCACTCACCCATAAAACGCGCTGAAACAAAACATTTCATTCAACATCGAAATACTTTCTAGAACTTTAGTTAATTACAGTAAAAACGATGTTCAGAAGAGTTGGTCAAAGTTTGTACATCGTAGTGGGTTTTTACCAGGGAAAACGCAGAGTTCTCCAGGTCTTTTGGCTTTCTTTACAATGCCTGAGAAGTATCTGTTTCACTGTCAAATCTAAAATGACGCGAAGCCCTAATATCCATCACATTTATTCAAATTAGACGAACAAACAGTTCTGACTGTTTGGTTTGCTCTGAAACAACGAACAGACGTGATCGTTAGAAACGTAACATTTACAGACTAGTTTGAAATGTTTCGTCGTGACATACTCTCAAACCCGGCAAAGGAAACCTGCACTGCATGCAGCTCCACGAGGCGTGAAAGCCTTCCCTAAGAGCCCTAGGCTCTTTTATCGAGTGTTAGTCGAGTCAAAGCGATTTCGTAAATACGTACAACTTTGTACAACTTGTTTCTAGTGAGAAGAGTGTTGCCCCCTTCGCGTGTCTTTAGACAACCGTGATTCGATGGAGCTTATGCCGAGACCAAATTAGTTCCGAGCAATTTACCTCTTTGTCCCAGCAGGACTTCGACTGCGGTTAAGGCCGAACTTCTTACACCTCTGCCGACCCGATCTGCCGACTGGATAGCTACAATAGGTAGAAGAAATAAACTCAAGCATCACATTGTTTAAGGTATTAGCTTTTATTCTACTCCTGCCGTTAATTATTGCCTTTTGGAGCTTTCAATAAGTGAAATACCGAGTGGAAATCGTATTCATTTTTATTACAACGCCGTGTTAAAATGAACGTGTGTTAGGGCGTGGACGAGAATACAAGACGTTTTAACGTGATTTTTCGAACGTGAGTAAGTATTCTTCATTAAAATTAAATAGAAAATGACAGTTTGGGACTTAAAGTCTAGTTTATATTGGCTCTATTTATGATTTGAGGCGATCCGAATCACGGAAATGATCGCGAACGAGTAACTACAACTTGTGCTATAGTTTGATATGTTTGCTCGTTTCTTGTTTACTCTATTCGTCTGCCAAACATCAATGTAAAAGACTTGGGTTCCTATCTGTATCAATGTGACATCGATGCACTCCCTTTAATGTTGTTATCGCAGAAATTCCATTCCAGTTTGGTCACTCAACTGCAACTTGTACGACCGAAACTCCGAATCCGTTGATTGCAATTTCTCTCTCTGTTGATTGAAGTCTTCTTTGAGGACAACTGAAAGGGACCTTTGTTATGGATCTTTAGACAGATTTGTCAGCCGGCATCGCTCTCTTTACAGAGATTCTAATTTCTTTCTTGAGTCATTTCAAAGTGAGTAAAATGTTTTACCATTTTTTATTCCTTGAATTCTAGAAGTACCTTCGAATTTTTTCCCGTTGAACAAATCCCCCGAGACTGAGCCATGACTCGGGTATGTCAGTCTTGTTCAAATTCTGTACAAAAAGTCCATTTTTCACTAAATTTTTATCTACACGAGAAAGAAATCGAGTCCTGCATTATCAACTAAATCTTAATTCTTTAAAAATAACCCTTTTTTATTAACTAGTATTCAGCGTTTCAAAGGTTTCTTTTCAAAGTATCATCATTAATCGGCGTTCAAGTGACCCGAACAGATCTTTATCAATCGCGGCCACAACTTTAGCTCTTTAACCGGTTGATTCTTCTTCCAGGTACTAAAGGAATTGACACAGAAATATTCTCTTAAGCGAGTAGTTAAGTTTTTTTATTAGTAAATTCAAAAAGTTTCTTCATAAAAGCCCGAAGTTGTTGCATAAGCTGGATGGATCTGTAAGGGAATGGCCGGCTGTGCAGCACTCTTTCTTACATCAAGTCTCCAAGCCTTACCCATTGATATTAACAGGTGATTTAAATTAAAAATTCTTATCATTTGGATTATAAGACCTTAATTTCAAATACATCTCAGTTCTCCTGTTGTTTTAAATTACCTTGGATCTGTTATTTCGAGCTTAAAATTTTTTGACACCCCACGAGCTACTGTGTTTCTTCACTATCATACTGAGAGCCTGATGTTCACAAGGTGTTTTCCCTGTTATTTTCAAAAATAATTTCAATTCTTTTAGTGGAATAGCTCACTCGATTCCAAAGGTAACTTACATATGATTTTTCGTGAAGAATTCTCAAGAATAGCGTTAAAATTTGCACATTTGATCAAAGTCATGCAATGCCATAACCCAAAACACCGTCTCATGTCATCGAAGGCAATAAGTGTGCCTCAAAACTAATAATAATAATAATGATTCTCGGGCATCATCATTAATTTTTTTTCGGCTGCCTTTGGAAATATATAGTTTTTCTACTTCAAATAACTAAAAGGAAATAAAGTTCAATGTTACTTTGAAATTGGACTTTACAGTTGGGGGTTCTTAATGAAACTATATAAGCTTCCTGAGACCACTTTCCGACGCTTGTAGTACCGTTGACTTAAGATTTGCATATAGTGCTTCCCCGACAAGTAAAATGCCTCGCAAATAAACTGAAAAACCTACGGAACTTTGTCTATATACCCATACTTTAATATATCATAATTTAGCCAAGTTTTTCATCGAAAAATTTGGAACAAATTTTGTCTAAGTTCAATGTTGAATGTACACTACTAAGGCGCAGAAAGTTCGCTCTACCAGATCGACTTCCAGTATCATCATGGAAACTGAAAGTTGCCTTAACTCTAGTTTTTAGTATGTTAAAGACAAAATAAATACCAAAATAAAAATCTGAACAATTTATTTATTTTTCTAGCCAGCAGCTTAAGGGTGTGAAAACTCGAAAGAGCATAATTAAAAATTTCTTTTTTTTGTCGGCGTCTTTGAGGATTACACCGCTCGCTTGTGAGGTATTAACCGATTTTCCTAAGACAAATAATTAAAAAAATCTCAGTCTGTATCTCTTTGTGTTAACAATTTTGTATAATTTCACCCCGATAAAAACAATTTTCAAAAGTCTGTATCGATTTTGAAATACAAGAGACTTGGAATGACAAAAAGTCAAATGACCTTGTGGGCAAATCGGGCAGCACGGTTGCTAAGTACACGAACGCTCACCCAACTATGAGCTTCTGGTGCTATTTTAATTCCTAACTTAGCTTTCCGTTGTTTTGTATCATCCATATTTCCAAGCGGTATTAAATCCAATGAACATTTACTCATACAACAGTTAGGGATGAAAAGTTAAGTCAAAATTGTCCCGTTTTCTTCTCGGGTCGTTTCTAACTCAGCTTCACCATCTTTTGTTTTGGTGTCAATTATTCAGATTTACCAATAAATTGGTTGAGTATACTTTTACTCTTACGGTTAGTTTCAATTCTAAATAAGATGTAAACTGTATATGGCCCTGACAATTATTTTTCCATGTGAGATTTTATATGATCTCCATTTTTTGTCTACTTGTTTCATCTTCTCAAGAAGTACATTTTGAAATTGTCATGAATTTTACTACGTCCAAATTTTACTACGTCCAAAATATCAAGGCCAAATAAGTTAAGTTTACATTTCTCAATCATTAAACACCTTGAAAATGTTTAAGGAAATTTTTTTTTTTGAAAAAGTCTTAAAGAGAAAATTATATTGAAAGAAGCTATGTTGTGAAGGTGTTGCAACCCATCTTTGCCGCCAAATTCTATTCACTTTGCACAATGCAAATATCGTAACCGTTTTGAAATTGATTTTATTTGAGCTTGTCATGTTCTTTGCTGATTCCCTAATCATGCTTCAAAACTGTTTTCCAGTTCGAAAAGCTCCGAAAATGCGTCCCGAAATTTCTCAACAATTTCTCTTCTCTTGGCAAATTTATTCCAAATTTCACTCACTTGTATTTTTCCTGCTGGTTGCCAATGTATTTTCCAACATTATTATCAAAAAAAAACTTTACCGTATATTTTTTTAAATATAAATTGTGGAAAAAATTTTTGTCACAGATTTTCTAAGTTTCTTAACACACCTTATTTCTTTGAACATCCAAAAGTCCTACTGAATAAAAGTATTAGTTTCCAACAGTGCAATGCTGGGACTTTTCTTTATTAAATAACATGTGTGCAGCAAAATATCAAAATTCTTAATGATTTAATTTATTTTTTTTATATGGGTAATGAAATTTCCCCTTGAATGTAAAATGACCGTGAAAATGGCCATTTGGAATAAATTTAAGGGGACTGTGGCCGGTCTTTAACTTCGTGATTTTATTGTCTTCTTCGCAGAAGTTTTGGTTTTTTTCACTTCACAAAGCTCCTGAACAGACCCTTTTGCCCACCAGCGCAAAACTTTAAAAAAATTACAAAACTGAAAATATTTTGGTAATCCTTTGTATTCTTTATTGTTGGGCCCCAATATACGTCTCGGATTTATCAGCTTATTTTCAATGCGATAGTAAACTAGTCTATCCAAGTAAAGAAAGTACTTTTGAGCAGTCGACGTTTACACGATTGTTTACCTAAGGAATGCAGGCTGTTTCCTGACCGAAAGAGACAGGCGGTTCCGTAAACAATTCCTTTGGTAAATGAAATTTCCAGCGAAGAAAACGTCAGTTAGACTATACATTCCATCTCAACGTTCTCTGCTTCTCGTGTTAATGAAATCTTACCTTGTTCACTGCGATATTGTTCCGATATCATGTGTAATCTTGACTCCTAGTTTTGTGCTGTTTGAGATCTTTTAATTTGGGAACACCGCCTTCCAATCCCCGAACCAAGATGTGTTTTAAAGGAGGTCTCTAGCTTACTTGTGACATAAGGATTATTTCAGCTAAGACAAAAGAATCCTATGAACAATAAGTACTAGAACCAGGCTTGTGCTCGACGTGTATTCAATTTTTATATTATTATTATAATTATTATTTCATTTCTTTCGACGAAACCGATATTTATTTTTTTGTTCACTTTTTTTGACCCATAATTTACCAACAATTATTAATGATAACGATAAAAGGTGTGCAACTTGCTTATCTTAAACTGTTTTTTGTTGTCTGATTGTTGGATCATTGTTCTAGATTCAACCACCAATTTACGAAACCCAGAGCAGGTAGGGAATATAGGGTGTTAATTCAAAACTTAACAAAGAATATCCAAAGAAAAGCCATCGATTGTACGTTAGGATTGATTCCATAAAACATGACCTATTGTCCCATTATAACGATTCCTAATCTCTCTTAAATAGGAATTATGAAAATATTTTAGTGTCAGACAAAAAGATTCAAAAATAAACGAGTTTAATAAGAACCATTGTTGTTCTCGCTCTTACGCGCGCGTTTTTTTTCATTGAAATGTGAATAGGCTGTTCTGGCACGGAGTCGTGCGTTCGACAAACTCGAAGCAGATGCATGTGAACCTCCAAAATATTGTTGACTTTATCCGACGCAAATCTTAATAAACATAAAAAATTTGGGTAACTGTTGTCTATAGATCTCCCCAATTACAGGCCGTTCACGACACTGTCCGGATCCCAATATTTACCAGTGATATTAGGAAATATAAGAATCTTTTTTTAACGTTTGTATCCCGTAGTGTAGATAATTACAAATACTAGATGTTTTTGTGTCTTGGAGCGTTTTGACCACCAATGGAGAAAGAACCTGTCGAGGTCGTTTGTGATACTTTTTGTTTTGGGGAATGAGTTTTATCTTTGGGCTATTAGAGCATTAAGAATGAATAGATAAAGAGAAGTCTTAGGTTTAATATAATGATTGTTTAAGATCTACTCCAGGAGCGAAAATGATCAACTAGAACTCTAATCTTATAAACACTTTTTTGCTGGTCGGTGAGGTTTAAAAAAGCTTAACATAGACTAACTTTGTGAATTATTTAGCAAAGAAGGTCGGGTTTTTTTAACTCTTACGGGTTGTTAATTCTAGTCCAGCGCTTTGATGTTTTCTTTATTCATTCTGTTTTTTTCTCGAAGAAAAGCGAGACAAAATAACGTAGTATTCATAAAATCCCCTGTTCCAGAAAATATAGAATAACAAGATGCTTACGAGGAAAAAATGTTTAAACAGAAGATGAAAAATTTTATTTGGCTGTATTTTTCTTTATTTTGGATCGTTTGCCTCAAGCTTGACATAAAAATTACGAGACAAAATATTTGTAAAGAATCATGGAGTCGAATTTCACTGAACGCTGAATACGGTCGTACCACGTCCATTTAATTAAAGATTAAATTTTATACAATTTTTGCTATTTTTAACCGACTTAACTTTATAATTTTTTAGATATTTTTGGCGATTGTAAAAAGATTTTGATTAAATAATAATGCAGGCGTTTTTTTTTCAACCTGTGAATATTTTGGTGACAGCGGTGGGTCGGACGTCAAATTTGACAACAATTTTATAATAAAACTATTCACGTAAAAAACCAAAAGTCATTTTATCCGAAGGAAAATGGCCTCGAAAGTTGTGGTTTTTGATTGTAAAGGTTAGCTGATATTATTGAGGTTTTGTGAGCTTTTTTTTCCGTTTACAAACAATAATAGCTTCGTTTTTGTGCAACGTTTTCATCTCGAAGTGAACACAGCTTTCATTTTACTAACTTCTAAGAAAAACCCTTCGACAAGATCAAAAATCTTCAATTTCCAGACAAATACATAAATATATGCCCTTTTTTAGGCTTTAAAACTAAAGGTTTTTGAATTTCATTTGCTCTACAAAACATTTTCGGTGGCCATTTTCTTTAGCAGATGCAGTAAGCAGCCAATATCTTGAAAGCGTTTTTCCTCTGTGCTCAACATTTGCTTAGCTGCTCGTCATATATGATAAAAACTTTTTGCAGCCGCTAAATATACGTTGCAGCTGCTCAAGATTTCATTTTCAAACTTTCAACATGTTCTCACTAGATTCTTCACGTCCAATACAAAATGTCTTGATTGTTTTACCTGGTTATTATACGCTAGACATTTGGAATGAAATTTCAAAAACAGAATCTTCTACTCATGAATTTTACTCGTAGCTATAAGCTTTCTTACCAAAAAACCTTTTTGTATAAGGTGTATTCATTATTAAAACCTGTGGTTCAAACATTCCCTATTGAGCTCATACCGTTGAAGTTGAACGTGTTTGTTTTGAAAGTGCAATTTTGATTGACATATTGGGGAATATGAGGTCCGAGAAACCTCGCTGACACGTGCTAAAACCTGCAACACAAATCAAGGTTTTTTTTGTCCCATTCAAAAGTTGAATCGTTTTTGAATCAAACATGGAAAAAGTCTTAGAATTGAAAAACAAATTTCAAAAATTTTTAGAATTTAGACGCAAAGGAAGATTCAAATTTATGATAATTTTTTCTTTCTTCAATCTTCAGTGAGCGCCATGAATATTGTGAATTTAAAAAGGAATTCCTTTTGGAAACAATTCGTTTTCTCAAAGATGAGAATTAAGTTTATCTATAATCTTATTAAATTCAAATTTTTATAATTTGTTTTTTACTGGGAAGAAAACTTCTTCAGAATCGAGTTCTCGGCTGGCGGTTCGAGTTGCACTTTGTCCGATATGTTTAAATTATACTGATGAAATATTTCTCTTTTCGGCAGATTGTGCCTGTAGACCTGTGAGTTTGTTTAAAAGAGTTATTTTGAAAACATTAATTTTAAGAAGATTTTGTTTTTAGATGACTTTCAACGCGTGCTCACAAGTCAGTCGTCGATTCGTAGACCAAACAATTGAATCCGAACTCTATCAACCAATTGTCTTCGGGGCTATTCAAGACGTTTTTTATTTTACATTTTGGCTTTAAAAATTCTCACAAAAGTTAAACTAAACGTTCTGGTGGTTAGGGGTTTTCCTTGTCTTTCTACAAAATTCCCCCATTCGCCAAAGACGTCTGAGAACAGGTCAAAAGGTAGACGAAGTTGACTCCAAATGAATTTCAATCTGCTCATACTTGTCTAGTTGACATATATTGGCAGTTTCAAATAGTTGGCTCCAATATCTATTGTTTTTCGGACGTTAAATTTGACAAAATCCATCCGAAAACGAAAGACCAGGACTTTCATTCTCATGGGACAGATAGACATAATACCATAAAGTTGTTTTGTTTGACCAAATGTTTACACAGGCTCGACACTTAACTTAATGCTATTTCTGTGTTTTACAAAGAAACACACTAGCAAGCTAGGCAAGCTAGGCTAATAGGAGAGACTTTGCTAAAGAAAAGTCAAACTAGAAGCGGTTAGAAATATACTCAGAGAACTGCACGCAATGCCTGACTATGAGAATGCCTTCGCCAGGTGGTAGGGCGTTTTTTAATAACGTTTTTTATTAGGACAAGCCCTTGGGCGTCCACGCTGGAGATCTCGGCCATGTTGGGTTCTTCCGTTAAAGGGTGGAGACATTTTGTACAGAATAACGGATGTTAGAAAGGGGACACTGATGCGAGTTTAAAGTAAAATCCGAAATTCAAAATCTCTTGCGGTTTTTAGTTCTGTAAGCTTTTAATATCAGATTTGAATGAAAACAAAAGGTAATGTCCAAGGGAAGGTTTGGACGAATCTAAAAAAAGCTAAGTTTAGCACAATGATGTCAGATGGGGGAAATTTTTAAGAATATTAAGCTAGAAGTTGTCTCTAGGGGCAACCAATGTTCTCAAATATAGCGTTCAAAAGTAAATAAAAAACTAATATTGAATAAATGACATTTGGGAAAACAAGAAAGTGTCAAAGGATGTCTTAATAGTAATACAATGATGACGGGGCGAACAACTACATACCCCACCCTCCCCTCCCCTTCGGACTTTTTGTCTTCAAGGAAATCCGTTTCTCACATTAGACCAAGTTCATTAATTCAAATAATGTAAAAGTTAATTATTTTCGATATTTTTTTAGTATTAAATATGTATTTATCTTTCTAAAATCTCAAACTAATATTCAATTCCGCCAAGACTTAAGTTCAACGTAAAACAAAACAAAATAAATTCCTTCAACTTTGCATAAACTCAGGCCAGTTAAACTTTTTTGCCTATTTTTAATAATGGTTAATAAAACTTTTGATTATTCGCTTATTAAGTGTTTTAATATCCTAAAAAAAAACGTGGAACAGGTATCCTATACTATGCTGCAACATTTACACGTTTATTCTAAAGAACCCGAAACTTTGTTGACTGCCAAGCGTGATAGTAAGGACTGAGAATTTATCAGTGATTAATCTGTTAATTCTCTTGTGGACAGCAGTCAATGACTATTGCACATGCGCATTTCCAAAGTGGCAGCCATTTTGGATGATATTCAATCTAGGTGGTTTGGAATCATTCCTAAGGGAATAAAAGTGGCAACCATGTTGGATGATGTTCACTCTAGGTGGTTTGGAATAATTCCTAAGAGAATAAAAGTGGCAGCCATTTTGGATGATATTCACTCTAGGTGGTTTGGAATAATTCCTAAAGGGAATAAAAGTGGCAGCCATGTTTGATGATGTTCACTATAGGTGGTTTGGAATAATTCCTAAGCTGGAATAAAAGTGGCAGCCATGTTGGATGATGTTCACTCTAGGAGGTTTGAAATCATTCCTAAGGGCAGCCAAGGGAATGTTGTTTTAATAGCATTTGATTTAGCTTACCCATGTCTTAGTGCTCCAGACACACACGATATTTAGTGGAGTCGAGGTCAAGAACGTCGTTGGACCAAATCCTATTAAATTTATTGCAGTCCCTCCCATCCAACTTGCCAAAGGCGCTGAACAAGTCACCTAAATACCTAAATGATACTGACACTTATTACGTGTATATTCTTTAACTAATTAGTGCGTGTTCTCTCATTTCGTCTAGCCACGGATCTAACAAGTCATCCAATATAGCTCTAACGATCTAAAACGAATTTCAAACGAGGGAGTAATTGGATGGTTAACTTTTATTCCACTGTAACAAGTTAAGGTTATGTATACGTCATACTTGAGTAAAAGAAACGTCAGTTATATATTACTCAGAAATGCGCTAGTTTGAGTTCGTTCTTTCAGCAAGACCTTAATCGCTCCCTGGAGGGGAGAAGCCGTGCCAGCGCCGCTGGGCATAGGAGCGTGCATGCTATAACGATACTTGATACGATCGTTTGGTCACTAATAGTCATTGATTGATGAGCTGAACTCGACCTCTGTTGTGCGGTGCTTTGAGAATGCTTTAAACACGAATATTGACTGGTATTTTGTCATTAGGTATTTATAGTATTGGTCTTATCAGTGCTAGATGACTGATTGAGCAAACTTTTCATTTGAATGTGTTTTGAAGCAACTGTTAGACCCAGCTAGACTTTGAACTTTTTCTCGCGTCGTTGCCTTTAAGGTCGAGTGCTGTGTTCTCCTGAACTAGTAGAAGTATGTGCACCAAACTAAAACATATCGTCTCCTGTTGCTACGCAAAAGAGCTGATGTCTTATATAGTAGTTCTTGGCGTATTCTTAGCCTCTGGCCCCGCAAAGACACTTGGATTCGATGCGGCAAAAGTTCGACGCCTGAACTGCGCCTTATCTGTCCTAAAATGGTGCCAGGCTACAAAAAAATCTTTTGTCTCAAGTAAACGACCTTGGATAATTCTATTGGTCTTTCATGACACGCACAGAAACTGCATTTGTTCAGCTAGCCTGAGTATCCCCCTCCCTTAGGGCCTGAAACTCAGGCTATTGTTCAGCTGCCTGTGTGACTCATTTTACGACTGAATTGCAATAAGATTTTGCGTACGGAGGAAAAGTGGAGAGAAAATCTCGAAGCACAGAAGAACCAACATATAATTCTACACATATATATACCCCATGACCACAACGACGAATTCACAACGAACGTTAACCAACTATATCATACTTTTTTACTTGATAGAGCGATTTGCGCAATAGTGACGCAATTCAGTCGAGATAAAACTATTCCACATGAAATATAATCAAGGGTATACTGACTTGTATACTTGTATATGTTAGTATGACGCGCGCACCGGTAACATATTGACTTTTCGACGAATGCGTACTTTAGTACAGTATTATTATCATCATCATCATCATTGCGCACTTACAATGGGATGCGCAGGTGACATGAGGGAATAAGCTACACACAAAAAACACAGAAAATTAAACGACATATGCGTTGAAATGTTTAAACTCGTAGAAAATGAAATGCGCACATCAGCAAAACCTTGACTTTTCGACGAGTGCGCACAGTACAATATTATCATCATCATCATCATTGCGCTTACAATGGAATGCGCAGGTGAGATGAGGGAATAAACCACACACAAAAAAACACAGAAACTTAAACGCCATATGCGTTGAAATGTTCAAAACAAAATCATTTTAAGGTCTAGATCCAAATGTTTGTAATGTATCTGCCATTCTACTTAATTTTCAACGAAGAGGGCAGGGCTCGTCCTTGGCATAAAGTCCGCATTAGTTCTTTATAGGCCTTATGTATGTATTCCAACATAGACCAAAATAAAGCGCATTCACCTATGAAGTTTCTTATTTCCAAAACAGGGATTTTGCTGTGTGTGCCTCAGACATAGAATATTTATCACATTAAGAATAACAAGACAAAACGCTGCTGACCTTTGGAATAATTCTTAACGAAAGATTTCTCAATGGAATACAGCGCCGGAGGGCTTGGATGGGCATATCTTCCGGGCATGTGGTTTTTAACAACGCGATAGGTTAACATCGAATAAGACGTGTACATTTCATCGAATGTGTGGGTACAAAACTATGTACAATCGTATGTGCGTACTTTTACCTCGGGCAGATAGGGGATGGGCCTCGAGATATCTTTCTACGCAAGGGCGTAAGACTGTATACGAGAATGTTAATGCCTTGGCCTGGGGCAGGTCAGAGAAGGGCGTGTAAAAATCCCCTAGGATATATCGAAACCGACGCTGACTTTGGACAGTGCGTTTCTTCTTTGAACGTGTGTTGGTATAACACTATAAAATGGTTTCCAACTATAATGGCTTCCAGGGCGAGGAAACGGACATTAGAATGACTAAATTATAAATTTTGTATCGTCTACTGAATATGGCGAAGTCAGTGAAGTGGTATCCCGCTAAGGTAACACTGAAATGGCTTCCCTGTGGCAGTGAAATGGCTTCCTAGTGGCCCTGTGACAGTGAAAAGGCTTCCGAGGCGGGAGGAAAGCATTGAAATGGCTTCCCAATCATATAAATAAAAAAATATATCACAACTTATAGTTTTCCCTCTTGAATTTTCCATCAGCCGAAACCTATCAAAAGGCGCATCTCGAGTTCATGCCAGGACTTAATTATTGAAAACTAAATAATCATTTCTAATTTCCACTTACCTGCCATTCTTTTACTTCCCACTTTTTATTTTGCGACAACTTGAAACTCAGGAAAGCATTTATCTTCTTTATTCTTCAGTCTTAACCTTTAAATATAAAGCGAGAACGCTGTCAAAATTAATCATATTTTTCGCGAATTTATCCCAGGAAAAAAATATAATTAAAACAGATGTTGGTCGTCAAATCTATTTATTCCTTGGTGTCTTTTTTAATTCATTGAAGTCAGAATATGAGCAACGACTTTATGAACAAAATTAGTTTTATTTTCATTATTAAAAATGCTGCGTCTTTAGAAAATTTCATTTAAAATTTTCAAATTATTATGCAATACTCAATATAAAAAAACTAGGTTTATTTTACTGAATTTGGATGTAATTGTTCTGGTGTTGGCTTTAAATGGGTTTTATTGAAGTTTAAATAGAATGTAGAACTCAAAATAGACCCTTTTTTTTGCGATTCTTTGCTTTTTGGAATTTTTTTGAAATTTTATTCAATATTTTGGCTTGTTTTAGTGGGAAATCTGTAGTACTTGAGTGGGTGTGGTAGGCGAGTCCTTTGTTGAAATCCAAATTTTACATGGTTTCAAATATTTATGAAAGAAAGCGAAGATAAAGAATTTTCGTGAAAAAACAAGATTCAATGACTGTAATATACATTCAATATATCCTGAAGTAAATATTTTGCAAAATGAGCCCAGGATTTTTTAATTCAGTAAAATTCAACACATATGTTTGAATTTAGTAAGAAACGAGCGGACGAACTTTGCCTATTCTTTAAAGCCTTCGGAGTTTTTTTTTAACCAATTTTCTCGATGATTTAGCAATGGAAAACTCAGATGAAGTTAAATAACAAATATGCTTTATGATTCTGCTAGAAAAACTTTGACTGATTTACGTAGAGCTTATGTTTCTTCAGAAGAAAAACGCTTTGAGTACGGCCACACGTTTGCACGCATGCACTCTTTCGCGTGCCACTGTGACACTCAACTGGCTTCCATTGATTGGGCGGCGTTCGTATTTGCGTGTTGTGATTGGTTCAAAGCAAAATTTAAACCATTCAAGAGTCGCATGTTTTCTACTAATCAATACACCAACATCCACTCAAATTTGAACACAATTTGAGGCAAAAATTCTTTTATTTTTCTATATTATAAAAAACTTTGAGAGAAAAAGTTTCGAATTCAAATCTTCAATATAATAAAGTATAATTCTGATAACCAAAAACAAAACAATTATCCAGCGCAATTCCTCACGCGCAAGCCTCTTTAATGATGCCTCTAACAGCTTTGATTTCTTTGCAATACTTAAGTTTTTCTGTGTGTAATTTTTTGGCAAAAAACCCTAAAAATTAACTGAAGAAAAACGATAAAGAAAAGTGTGTATTATTAAAAAAGAATATACGTTTTCTACACCAAAAAATTCAGTATACCTTTCTCGTTGCAAGTTTTATTCTTATTTGCGTAATAAGTTGAATATTTCAGAAATACAATCGTTTTGTACCACTCAAATAAAGAGTTGTCCGTGAACATTTTCAAACAGCACCCAGTATTCTAATTTGTGGTATAATATCATTTTATTGCGAATCCAGTATTAATTTCTTAAACAGCGTCAGAATTTTAAGCGAGTTTTCAGTAATTGGCGAGACTACACCGAGAAAATTAGAAAATGATAAACTATTTAGAATTTACGCTTACTTTAGCAAGAAAAATCAATGAAAGACCGTGCAGATTTTTATGTTTTCTAGAATGAGGAGTTTGGTTTTAGTAATGAATAATAAACAAAAATTGTGAAAAGTTGAATTCAGTGGGCAAGTTTAATAATGAAAAAGAATAATTCTTCACGCAAGTGAGTGACTGAAATGAAAAGAATAGCTATAACATTTTTAAAAGAAATTTTAAACACTTCGTACACTTTTAAGTACAGAAACCTTATACCGGAAAACTTCGGGTTCATTTGTAGTAAGAGTTTCTGCAGACGTTGTAACCAACTTTGAACAGTTTTCAAGGAAGATTTAAGTAAGGAATACAAGTTAGTGCTTTGAAACAAACTCGAATGAGAATGATATTCCGAGTTGTACAGTTTGGGGATGGAAATGAAAGTACTTGGCAAAACATTCAATTCATGGTTAAAAATAAAATAAGAGATCTCTTTAGCTAAGATTCCAGAATCCTGTTACTGTCAAAAAATTGAAATAAAAAAAACGACTTACCTTGACAATGTCAGTTAAACATCTTCATAAAACAAAGTTCCATGTTAAAAAAACCGTCCTCTTGAGTCTTTTCAGTTAAGTAGCTTGTTGAGTACATTTACGTTGCACTTAACGTTAAAGATTCTGGGTACAGAGTTCATCTCCCAAGGGTGGGGTAGCTTGAGATTACAACCCCACGCACCCCAGGCATTCAGTCAAAGCCAGTGGGATACTTACACCAGAAATTGGTCTAAAAAACATCAATTCTACTTTTTGTTTACACTTTATTCGAATTCGTGACTTCTGCCGTCTGTAGCCTTCTCTGTTCGTGCTTCGAGTGAACTAATTACTGAGGGAAACGCTGACATTATCTAATACATTAACTGAAGTATTTTAGTAAAGGCAATTAGAAAATCTTTCACGATTTTCTAGGGTTATACAGAGTAACTTAGAACAAAGCTCAGACTTGAATTCGAAATACACAACTTCTTGAGCTAAATTTTGAGTTCGAGAAGTATATCGAGCTTTCGAGTCCTCAGATTATAACCAAATTAATTTTTAATGTGTTTGTTAGCCAAACGTAAACATAATATTTAATTCATCAATTTTATAGTTACAGCGAAGCGACCTTGGGTTAAAATCTCGATTCAGGAATTTTTAAAAAACATTCAAAACTTTGATTTGAATTCTTTTGGTTTGGTTTGAGTTGAAAAGCGACGACCAAGAAGGTGGCGTAGAAAAGGCTTCCTGTGCCTCTGGACCCAATCACAAAGTAGAAGACCCACACTGTGATTCATTTGTAACACGCACACTACGCTAATCATTAGTAAGAAATTTAACTTAAAAAGGAAAACAAAAACAAATCCGGCTTTGAGAATAACTCCCAAAGACTAAATGAGGTAATGATTATGTCGGCATCTTTTATCCGAAAAATTGCAGCACTCTACCGCTTTGCTTAGATGTAAATAATACAAAATGAGACACATTACCCAGTTAGTCGCCCTTTGAAGTCAAGTACTGAATAAGAAAGAAACTTGAAAATCGTGTAAAAAGTGTTTGAAACTTCAGTAGAATTGCAAACTTTTTATTGAAGCGAGTGTTTAAGTTAAACTCACTTGTTGTGTACACACCAACGCATCTCCAACCAGGAACTGCGTAACACCGCTAGTCATAATTAATTCAAAGTCAGTTGAATCACTAGATGTGAATGGTTTGTTTTATTTATATTTTGTAAGGTTATTACAGAAAAAATGCAGAATTTGTACTTCTTCAAAGGCGAGCGCGAATCGCCTGAAGACAGCTACAGGACCATAGCAGAGATGCAGAAAAACTTGTTCAGCTGTGGGGAATACTAGCTTGGATTGTAATTATAAATTTTGCTTTAGCCATCTCTATCGGCTTTTTTTTAGTTTTTCTTCAGGACGCAACTCCAGTCGTTCATTTTTGGAACTTAGTTTTACACCTTTTTTTAAGATTTGTTTTTCTCGAATATTCCGGCATTCACATTTAGTAATTATTACACGGTCAAAACAAAGCGGAAGCCAGCGATAATTTGATGGTAGGGTATCGTGCGTCGCGCTAAAGAGAAACTCGCTTTACCCTTGGATAGTACACTGCACGGACCCAGTTCTGGCTGAGGTAATTTTACTACAAAGACTTCACCTTAATTTCACCTGCAGACCCTGCACACCTTGTTTTGTGCACAAAGTTACACAACACGCTTTCCATATGGAACAAATTTTATAAATATTTAATGGCATGGACCTGGCGTGACCGTGACCGTGACCGTGTGACCTTGATGGTATGGTGTCGGGTCTCAGCATTCAATGGATGCCGAGCAGTGACTTTGTGCGTTGTGGAGCTCGATGTGGGGAGGGGTTGACATGTGTCCCTCTTACAAACTCAAAACGTAACTAGATTTTTATTCCATCAAGGCGTACGTGTGAGGCTCTAATCAAAACTGTCTTCTCGTCCTAGCTAGCTACAGCTACCACAGAAGTTTAATTTTCTACTTTTGGAAAGAAAATCTCTTGTGTCATGCAAAAAAATTATTGCCCTTGAAAACGGCTGCCATGGAACTACTTTATAAAACTTAAGTTAATAAATCCCTCTATGGCTTTTACATCAAGCTGCGTAGCTCAACTTTCAGTGCACTACTATATAAAAATAAATAAATAAATGGGAATTAATAGTGTATTCCACAGATTGGCTATTCTTCCCCTGGATACCAATAGACCTGAAGCATGATGACGTCCCATACCTCTAATACCACAATCCTTTTCAAACTTTCTTTTGATATTCAAATGCCA